>OX123181.2:92961264-93264567 GCA_944739405.2 Euclidia mi | reverse complement strand
TTTTTAATTTCAATAGCTTCTCGTATCATTCTTGGAATAAAGCGGTGTTCTTTTGCGAGTATCTGTGGTTTATCAAATCGCAGGTAATGGTTGGTTCCTTGTTCTACATGTTCACACACAGCAGACTTCGTCGAGCGTTTGTGTTTAATGTCAGCTATATGTTCCTTTAGTCGAATGCCTATGCTTCTCTTGGTTTGTCCAATGTATGAGAGCCCACACTCACAGTCTATCTTGTAAACCCCGGCCTCTTGTAAGGGTAACTGACTCTTGACAGATGGTAATAATTGGCTTATCTTCGTTGGCGGCTTGTAGAAAGTTTTGATTGAAGCTCGCTTCAAGATGTAGCCAATCTTGTCAGTCACGCCCTTGATGTATGGGAGGACAGCAGGTTGTCTCTCTACTGTGGCTGGCTTGTTCTTCGGGAATCTGTGACGTTGGCGCGGCGGTCGGAGCTTGTTGTCTTGCAGAACTTGCTTGACATGTTGAAGCTCGGCGTCCAGGTGTTTCTTGTCACAGATCCCCCCAGGCTCTCTGAAACAAAGACATTCCTACGGTAGCTAACTGTATAAGAGTATTTCGCACTGAAGATCCTACGAGCTAGACCTGAACTAACAGTACTCCGAGCAGATAAGGGAAATGCAACGGTAGTGATGGACACGTCCGATTATAAACAAAAAATGGAAAATCTTTTGTCGGATGAAAGTACATATAAATTGGTTAAGACGGACCCTACCAACAAAATACTCAAGCAAACGAGTGATATTGTGAAGAAATACTCCGAACAACTGAATCTGGACGTGAAATACTTAATACTATCGTGTGCAAAACCTCCCCAATTGTATGGTCTACCGAAAATACACAAGGAAAATGCTCCACTGCGCCCTATAGTCAGTCAAATAGTGGCACCAACCTACAGATTGGCTCAACACCTTGCAAAGATTCTCTCGCCACTCAGAGGCAAGACGAGAGCGCATGTAAAGGATTCCTACCATTTTGTCAGTGAAATAAAACACCTACATCTCTCTGACAAGGAAACTATGGTTAGTTTTGATGTACAGTCATTATTCACATGCTTACCAGCACATGACTGTATTGAAAATAACTAGAAGGAAGCTAATAGAGAACAACATGCCTGAGGAATATGCAGAAATATTGAAACACTGTTTAACAACTGGCTATCTGTTATGGGATGAGAAATACTACATACAAGTAGACGGTGTGGCAATGGGCTCTCCAGTATCGCCTGTTGTTGCTGACATCTTCATGGAGGACTTCGAGGCGCGAGCCCTGCAGACTGCCACCATCACACCGAGGTTCTAGAAGCGGTATGTAGATGACACTTTTACAATTTTACCAACAGATAGTGTTAATGTATTCCTAGACCATCTTAATTCTATTCACAACCAGATAAAATTTACAATGAAATTAGAGGCAAACAATTCTTTAGCTTTCTTAGATGTACTTGTTATCAGGAACAAAAACAACTCTTTGAGCCACACTGTGTATAGGAAAAAGACACATACAAATAGGTACTTAAACGGTGAATCTCACCACCATCCTAAACAGTTAGCTACCGTAGGAATGTCTTTGTTTCAGAGAGCCCGGGGGATCTGTGACAAGAAACACCTGGACGCCGAGCTTCAACATGTCAAGCAAGTTCTGCAAGACAACAAGCTCCGACCGCCGCGCCAACGTCACAGATTCCCGAAGAACAAGCCAGCCACAGTAGAGAGACAACCTGCTGTCCTCCCATACATCAAGGGCGTGACTGACAAGATTGGCTACATCTTGAAGCGAGCTTCAATCAAAACTTTCTACAAGCCGCCAACGAAGATAAGCCAATTATTACCATCTGTCAAGAGTCAGTTACCCTTACAAGAGGCCGGGGTTTACAAGATAGACTGTGAGTGTGGGCTCTCATACATTGGACAAACCAAGAGAAGCATAGGCATTCGACTAAAGGAACATATAGCTGACATTAAACACAAACGCTCGACGAAGTCTGCTGTGTGTGAACATGTAGAACAAGGAACCAACCATTACCTGCGATTTGATAAACCACAGATACTCGCAAAAGAACACCGCTTTATTCCAAGAATGATACGAGAAGCTATTGAAATTAAAAAACATCCTAATTTCAATAGGGAAGATGGTTGGAATGTTCCTCCAGCTTGGGACCCTGTTATCAGGCTAATGAAACTCAAGAAGGACAAAGTCACCAGAAGACATCAAGACACAGTGAGCACATTCTGCGTAGATAGTAACACCAATAGTTGAAAAATGTTCGGGTACTTTGAGATAACTTTTAAATTCAAGACAAAGACAAATACCACCTCAGTCTGCCGTGAACATGAATCCTGTAAAGAATTCGAAACGTTGGCTAGTAATAAAAATGTAGTTTCTAGATCATTCGGTTTAAATGTAAAAACAAGTGAAACCAATATAACGCGATAAAATCCGTAAACTGTAGTTTAATTTCAATGTTTATTGATAACTTCGTAACCGCGGTTAATTCTCTTAGGAACTTAAAATTGGAAGATCTTTCCGACTTCATGTTGCTCCATTTCGCTTTAAAAAAGTTTGACACTGATACAATTCGCGCATTCGAGATGACGGAACGCAATAATAAAATACCTACACTAGATAGTTTTATTTCGTTCATAAAAGATCAGTGTCGAATATTTCATAATACGCAGTCTGGTTCACCTGGCCCGTCTAACACTAACAGCAACAAACAAAGGTTGAATAAATCGCGAAATAGTAATAATAACTCGGTCCCAAATCCACAATCTTACGTAACATGCTCAGAAACTAATAGTAATAATTCACAGAAGTGTCTGTGCAGTAATATAGTGCACGACCATCTATACAAGTGCCTTAGCCTTCGATAATTTGAATGCAACCGCTCGTTTTAAATGCGTAAAAGATAACAAAGCTTGCATTAATTGCTTAAGCATAAAACATAAAACAAGTAATTGTTTTAGTAAGACAAAGTGTCTCTTATGCAATAAAAAACATCATTCATTGCTACATTGTGGCTGCAGGTGCAGGCCACGGTGCCTTCCCCCTGCACGCCTCAGGGCGAAGTATCGTTGTGTACGACGTCCATAGCGCGGGCGACGCGCACGCGAGGATGGCACTCGCGCATCTATAATGATCCGCGCAGGGCCAAAACGCAGTGTATGACGTCTAAGACTGTTCTGTTAGCGACAGCGCAAGTTATCATATATGATGTTAATGGGTCGCCGCACATGGTACGTTGTCTGCTAGATAGCGCATCTCAGACCAATCTAATAACATCGGAATGCTTCAAACGCCTCGGATTATGGAATAACTTTAGAAATACTAACTCAACCGTCAAAGGGATAGGCGGATCAGAAAAGCATTGCAGGGGTTCCGTAGATATTAAAATACATTCGCGATTTGATAGGAATATTAATTTTAAAATTTCTTCGCTTATCGTGGAGCGTATCACGGACGCATTGCCGAACGCTAATGTAGACGTAGCATCACTCACTCATCTCGAGTCATTGCCGCTAGCAGACGCGGAGTTTGCGAATCCGGCAGGCATTGATCTTTTGATCGGAGCTTCAATATTTCCGCACTTGCTACTAACTAAAATAGTACGTAGTGAGCGATATGATTTACCGCCCACTATTGAGACGGTACTTGGGTATGTGATTATGGGTACCGTACCTATGTTACATACTTCTCATTGTATTACGTCTTGTTGTTGTTCTGCTCTTCAAGAGATCAAGGTGGGTGCTAAAACTGTGTGTAAGATAAAGCACTAATTAACTATGCTATGCTATGCTATGCTATGCTATGCTATGCTTTGCTACGCCATGCTATGCTACGCTATGCTATGCTAAGCTACGCTACGCTACACTATACTATACTACACTTCCGCTTTGTATATGGATGACCTTGCCTGTAGTGTCATACCCGCTCCGCTAGCAATTTCGCTTTGTGAAGAGCTCATTCAGCTTTTCAAGCGAGGCCAGTTTGATCTTGTCAAATGGACAAGCAACTCTAAGGAGGTTCTCGCACGCATACCAGATTCTCATTAAACTTCTCCAGACATTGAGTTTGAGAAGCCTGTACCGCATAAAGTTCTCGGTTTACGCTGGGACAAATCCTGTGATAGTTTTCGGTTTGACGTCTCACCACCAGATGATAAGTGCACCAAACGCACTATGCTGTCCACAGTGGCTCGACTGTGGGACATAATGGGTTTTGTGGCTCCCACAATTTTGTACGCCAAGCTCTTGATCAAAGAGCTTTGGCTATCAAAGTGTGAGTGGGATGAAACACCCCCTGACTATATTGTCGCCGCTTGGGTGGCCTCAAGCGGCGACAATATGGTCAGGGTGTGCGTTTTGTATTAAGCTTACCGCGCTCAATCAAATTACTATTCCGCGTCATCTTGGGTTGGTAGATGGATGTACCATCAACTTAACAGGTTTCGCTGACGCCAGCGAGCGTGCTTACGGCGGAGTCATATATCTGCAAGTCCGCATTGGTTCTAACTACTCGGTGCAGTTAGTTAGCCAAGTCTAAGATCTCGCCTGTTAAAACCATTTTGGTTGCGAGACTGGAGTTGTGCGCGGCTATTCTGCTGTCTCAGTTGCTCCGCAAGGTTCAAGACACAGTTTTGCCCCACTACTCTATTAATAATATATACGCATTTTCCGACTCCAAAGTAGTGCTCGCTTGGATTCATTCTTCTCCTCATCGCTGGCAGACTTTTGTCGCCAACCGCGTTAGTAAATTGATTGAGCTTGTTTCAATCACGTCGCGGGTTATCTTACTCGTCTTCAGGAAGAACGTTCCATAGATTATATTGACTGGAAGTTTATTCCACCAGCATCACCACATTTCGGTGGATGTTGGGAAAGCATGGTCAAAGTAATTAAAACGCATCTCTTCAAGGTTATAGGTCAACAGATCCTCTCTTACGAAGAGCTTTTAACTGTCCTTGCACAAGTCGAGGCACTGATCAACCCGCGTTGTTACCGTGAAAACCGCTAAAGGGAGTTACGTGCGCCCTGTTGTACGTCTCTGTCCGCTTCTAACTCAGTGAGATCTAGCCTGAGTTGGACCTACCCCTTCGTTTAAGTATATAGTTAGTAGTTTTCTCTATTATTGCGTTTGTAGTTTTCGCTAAAGTTAATTTAGATTAATTTTATTGTCATATCGCTGTCTTAGCCTATTGATGGGTTATGCGGTAGTACACCCAACATAGCTAAGTTCAATTCTATTTTTTTTTAAAGGCAACCCTTTAGGGCCGGGGGGATATGGTAGCGCCATCTATCTTCCTATCTATAACTAATCGCATCAACGTCAATCGTTCCATGCTGTTCTAGTGCGAGCGATATCATATTTCCGTCCCTGTCTCTCATTCCCGAAGAAGGGTCACTGACTTCCGCGGATTGGTCGCCGCGGAACGTCAACGCGAGAGACAGTCCAGAACTTTCAAGAACATTCGATTCGCTAAATACGCGTCGGTCATACCGTATCACCGCGCCGCTCCCGCTATAATTATTACCGCTTAGAAAACCGCTCGCAAGTGGAAGTGACTGTGTAGTGAAGTGAATCCAGCAGCTTCAGCCCGAAACCACCAGGAGACTGCCCTTCTGAGACGAAGAAGATTGCCGTATAAGGTAAGTGCCCTCCATCCTTGGAATATCCTATACCCACTCACAATCATCTCTCCCATTCCAATCCTACATCCTCTTCCTTTAGATACAGTCCATTTTTTCCAAATCGCCTAGAACCTACGGTTCCGGTGTATCGCCGAACCACTCTTGCTGTGACAAACCCTTAACTATATTGACCGGGGCATACACCCCAATAATAAAGACACGAGTAAGTCCTACTTTCATTCTCATCCATAGCAGCCTAGCATTTACACATTCAAAGTCTTTTACACACTCATTCACTCGCGCAGATAGTATTACACCAACTCCCTTGCAGGCTCTGGTGGTACTATCTACCCCTGACCAATACGCCGTATATGCGCCATGTTGGCTCACACCCCTTTTTGTTTTCCGTAGGCCGCTTTTCGCCCTCGCGGGGAACGTGATGTGACGGGTTGCGAACCGCGTCATCGCCGTATGGAGAAGAAGTAGATTTTGTTCCCATAGCATTCCCACGAGATGTAGGGATCTAGACTGGTAAGGCGGAATATCAGCTGTGCCCTGTGACCACCAACACAGGCACCCTCCGTTTACGACCAGCTTGCCCTCTGGCCACGAATCCCTCGGCACGGGTCGGTTCACACCTTAGATCGGAGTTTTGTGTCACGTATGCTCCCTAGAAGTTGGTATAATTTCGGAGTTTTCCTTCTCCTAGATAGGTTGCCAACCAAGGCTAACGAGGCCGATCTAAGTTTTGAGTTTCAAACAAAAAACAATATTGATTACAATAGGTCATTATATCATAACGCGCAGTTGTTCTCAAGGTGGCCTAAATGAGCATAATTGATTGCACCCGCCGCGAAGCTGTATTGTCATAATTAACTTTCGACTATGATTATACTACGATGACCAACTTGTGGTGATCAATTGTCCAATGACTAAATTTTTACCTACTCTTTTCAGTAATATGCAAGTAACACTTGCATATTACTGAAAAGTCTTTCTATAGGTATGTCTGTATCTATATGTATGTATCTATATCCATGAATAATCTATTTACGAAAATATTTTAAAAATTTTATTGCTCTCCATTTGTTTTCATACACATAAAGACCAAATATGGACCCTGACGGGTGCGGCAATGTTGAAAAGTAAGAAAGGAGGAAGCAAAACATTGTCAATGTCATATAGAACAAATAAATTTGAAGAACATTCGCAGTATCTACGAAAGGACAAACGCGTCGTCATTACCGGGAGCCCACAAAGGAAACAGTGAGCCGAGACTTTCCGAATGTTAACAAAGGAAATGGCGCGGACTACCCATCCACTTATATCACTTATGTTATGCCAAACCTTTATTAAAACTACACTTATCAACATATAAGGGAAGTTTTAATTGGAATATCAATATAGTTTTAATTCTTGATCAGATTGATGGCTGAACAAATATAAATCTAATATATAGAAATCTACTGCCACGTAGTTCGTTATCGAAGACCTCCGGAACGGCTTCACAGATTTTAATGAAATTCGCTGTCTTTATTTGGTAGGTCTGAGTATTAGGCGTGGGGTATTTTTTTTTTGATAATTTCTCTTATAATTTACAAGACAAGCGTACTAAATACAAGTGGGTAAACAGCAAAACAAAACTTAAAAGATCAGATTTATATAACGGGCTTGAATTGCGTAATTGAAAGAAAAAATAAATAAAAACGTGACGCCTCTTCTCTACTTGCCTCTACTCGAAAGTTATCCATTAGTGCCTAAACTCCGAGAAACCGCAGGATTCGTAATAATTGTAAATATACTTGTAGGAACAAAAATCGAATTGCTGTGAAATATGTAGGCATTATTTCTATTTACGAATGTATTTTATCTGTGCTAAACTTGACAAATGTTGACTTGATAGCATTCGTATCTATGTTATGTCAATGAATACAGATTTACATAGAAGCGCATTTCTTAAGGATTTCGTGTGCCGATTCCAAGTGGCGAGTTGGCGACTGTCGTCAGTGTACAGTGGCGCCGTTAGAGGCGTTGGCGTCGTTCGCCGTCTCTCTTGCTCTCGTAGTTAAGATACGAAGGAAAAATGTTCATCTCTCTTACACTCATAGAGACAGCTGTCACGGCGTAACTGTCACACCGCCAAGCGGCAATTTAGGTCACAAAAAGTTTGTCTATAGAGCGCTCATAAGAAATGCGCCTCTATGTAAATATCTATGCTCTATGGTTATATCTCGCATTTGGTTTTATTATGTAAGATAATGTAATGAAGTATATTTTTAATTATCTCATCTTTGTGATAAATAATGATTATTCGGAATGAGATGTTACATCGTCGATTGCCCCCTAGGAACTGTAAAAAAACTGTAAAAACTGTAAACTGGGTCCAAATACATTTTAGTTCACTGAAAAGTTACATTTGGGATTGCGTTTGGTAGAGCAATTTTATTATTGGACGTACCTTTAATTCATTTTTGTGAGGTCGTACCTCTTGTCCCTCGGCCGCCATCTTGGAAAAAGTGTAGGTGAAAATGGTTTTTTCTCATTTATCTGGTAAATTATTCATCTTATTTTCGTTGCATATTAAATTCTCCACTAGTTTGGTTATGATACTTTTACTTGTAAAAATAGAAACTTTGCTTTGTCATTGTTTTTCTTGGTAATTATAACGTTTCGCCATTATAGCTGTCTCCTCAGCTTATAACTGTTAAATTTAATGTAAAGAAAAACTAGATTTAAAGTAATTAACAGATTTATATTAGGAAAGACGTTATAAATTACAAGTACAGAACAACATCAGCTGACAGGTAAAGAATACAGGTTTTGGACACTAGAGGCGCGCGGATCGCTCGTAGAATAGCGAAACGCGGCAATGCATTGATGCGCTTCGTATAATTAGGTTTATGTTCTAATTCCAATATCCTCCCTTGGACATAAACCCATTTGTGTAGAGCAGTAGTCCAGCTTCAATTGCGGAGTCCCTTTAGTCAGCGAGTCCGCCACCATCTCACTTGACTGGATGAACTCAATAACAATCTTCTTCAAGTGCACTTTTCACCTACAAAGTTGTGTCGTATGTCTATGTGCTTAGACCTGGAATGATAGTTTTCAGTACCTCCAAGTTTAATAGCACTTTGGTTATCACAAAAAATGGTGACAGGTATACTGGCCAATTGTGGCCAGAACTCTTATTGCATTTGCCTAAGCCACATCGCCTCTTGAGTACAGCTGTAGAGCGACATGTATTCAGCTTCAGTTGTGGATAGCGCAACTGTTTGTTGTCTGCGTGAGTTCCACGTTATTGCGCCACCCTAAAATATAAATATAAAGCCGGTACATGATCTTCGGTCATCTTCATTGCTAGCCCAATCAGCATCACAATAGCCATGTATTGAATTTTCTTCTTTATTTTGTTTATAACTTAATGCATAATTTTCAGTATAATTCAAATATCTCAGGACTCGTTTCAGCCCCAACAAATGCTGCATTTCCGGTCTTGAGTTAAATCTACTTAAAGTATTCACAGCATATGCTATATCGGGGCGGGTTCCTTGTGATAAATACAGTAATGATCCAATCATTTCCTGATATGAAGTCACGTCAACAGTGGTCTGAGTCTGACTCGTATTAAACTTAGTCTTCGGATCAATAGGTGTTTTCACACCTTTACAATTTGACATTGCATATTTACTCAGTATGTCCCGAATATATTGCTTCTGATTTATATATAGAATGCCATTTTTCTGTTTCTATGTACATGCAAACCCAAACAGTATTTTAACTCTCCCAAGCCTTTCATTTCAAAGTTAGAAATTATTTTTTCCTTTATGTAATTTTTCGTTTTCATGGAACTTGTAAATAATAATACATCATCTACATATACAGCTAAGAATGTTATGTTTATGTCTTCTTTATCTATTCTGTAATAAATACAGGGATCAAGCAATGACTGTGTTAAACCAATTTCTTTCAATTTGTTATCTAATTTCTTGTTCCATTGTCTACTGGCTTGCTTTAATCCATAAAGTGACTTTTTCAATAAACACAATTGTGTATTATTTTCTTCAAAGCTTGGGGGCTGTTTTATATAAATATTTTCTTCTACATCACCCTGTAGAAAGGCAGACACACCATCCATTTGATCAATATCCAAATTATATTTTACTGCCAATGCGAACAAATAGCGGAGGGATGAATACCGGTGAATATACTTCATTGTAATCCATTCCTTTCTTCTGAGCGCATCCTTTAATTACTAATCTCGCCTTATATTTTGCTATGTTTCCTTTCTCATCTTTTTGTTTTAAAAACCCATTTGCAAGGTATAGCCGTCTTCCCAGTCGGCAAGTCACATAAAAGCCAAGTGTCATTTTTCATTAATGACTTATACTCTTCTTCCATGGCTTTCTTTCAATGACTGGATTCTGAGCAGGACATTGCTTCCTCAACTGTCACAGGATCCTGACTAAGAGCCAAACATACAGCATGTACATTTTCTTCATCTTCCAAATCGGGCTGTCTTCTACGTGGTCTCAGATTTATAAATCGGTTTGGAGATTCAAATGAGCATTCAGTGCTAGGTTCATAAGTTTTATCCTGATTACATGGATCCATATAACTCTCATCTGATATAGGTGTTGAACAGCTTATCTCTATATTCTGGCCATTGTGTATGAAGCCGGAGTTTTCTTCATTAGTTGGAGTTTCTACAGTCTCTGTTAATGGCACAGGTATCTGTAATTTATTATTATTGTTAATAATTTTTAGGCTTAAACTTTCATTACAGTGGCAGTCTTCTAAAATGTGACTTTTCTACTTTTAGTAATCTTCTTTTTATTTGGATTCAATAATCTATATGCTTTGGTATTTTCACAGAATCCAAGAAAAATGATTTCAGTAGATTTTGGATCCCACTTTAGTCTCTTTTCTTTCGACACGTGAACCATGGCTTTACAACCAAATATTCTAAGATGTGATATGTTTGGTTTAATACCTGTTAATTTTTGGAGTGGTGTCACGTAGACAAGAACTCGACTCGGAGAGCGATTTACTATATGTGCAGCTGTCTCCACTGCCTCTGCCCAATACTGTTTTGAAAGTCCAGCATCGAACAGCATGCATCTCGCACGCTCCACTAGAGTGCGATTCATCCGTTCGGCAAGTCCGTTTTGCTCAGGCGTGTACGGTGCAGTCGTTTGATGCTTGATACCTGTTCCTGCCAAATATTGAGACAATTGATTATTAATGTATTCTAAGCCATTATCGGTGCGTAGAATTTTTATTTTACAATCCAATTGGTTCTCCATCTCCTTCCTGTACATGTCAAATACTTCTCTGATATTCATTTTAATTTTCAGGAAATAAACAGACACCTTTCTAGAGTATATCTATAAAAGTGATGAAATACCTGGCTCCTCCCATAGATGGCGTCTCCATAGGACCACACAAGTCTGTGTGTATCAGTTCCAGTGGTGCAGTGGCCCGTGAGCTAATATTTTTGAAAGGATGCCTTGTCTGTTTGCCTTGCAAACATGAAATGCAATTATTATTCAATGTTCCTGTATTTGATAATTTGACACCTTCAGTACATAATGGTAGTCTACTAACATCATTGTAATTTAAATGTCCCATTCTACGATGCCACACATCTATGTTTTGGCTATCTACAGTGGACATGAATGCATTTCCTTTGGCAATATCTAACTTATACATGTTATTAATTAGCCTTGCTGTTACAATTCATTGCGCAGTGGAAGCGTGCTAGGCCCATAACCTAATGTAAATAAAAACTAGATTTAAAGTAATTAACAGATTTATATTAGGAAAGACGTTACAAATTACAAGTGCAGAACGACATCAGCTGACAGGTAAAGAATCCAGGTTTTAGACACTAGAGGCGCGCGGATCGCTCGTAGAATAACGAAACGCGGCAATGCATTGATGCGCTTCGTATATTAGGTTTATGTTCTAATTCCAATAAAATTGAAAACCACAACGAACTTTTCTATATAAAAATAGTAGCTAACTTTTTTTTATAGACTCACGCCTGTATCCCCGAAGGGGTAGGCAGAGGTGTAATGTTACACCCACATTTCGCCATGATTTTTTAAGTCCCACGTAATAGGGGGCGAGCCTATTGCCGTACCGGGCACATTACCAGACTCCGTGCTGCTACTATTTCCTAACGTAAAAACCCAATAACATTTTGCCCGACCCGGGAATCGAACCCGAGACCTCCCAATCTCACGCACACATTTATGCCGCGAGAGCAACGAGGCAGTAAATTTAAATTTATAAACTCGCGGTTTTCGTTATTTTACGGTGACATATCGACTGAATATGGTTTCTTAGATGCAATGTGGTTTAACAATGTATTTCTTTGCATAGTATGTAGGTACTATAACGAGCAAATTAGGAATAATTTTACTTAATTATGGATTTTATTAATATACTTCTCACCGTTAGAAGTGGCGTAAACTGAAGGAGGTCTACACCCATGTGGTCGAATAAGCCTAAGAAGGAGACAAAAGAAGAAGGACTTTTTTAAATCCAATTTCATCTTGATGTTTTTACACACACACACAAAACAATACAACGGCACAAACCGTGACATATGAAGATATTATCTCATATGCGTCCAACACCATCGATAACTACAAATTGTCATCTCAGTAGTTTCCCTTAGTACTAATTGCTCAAAGTTCCAGATCCTCGTTATAAGTCCTCAAATTTGTCTCAACATTTCTGGTGGGACTTCAACAAGTTTTCTGCGTGCGGTTTGCACTTTTCAAACTTTGGAGTCTCACAAAAAGTTTCGTCGTAAAATAAAATGTTTGTTTCGTGGTGACATTTGCATGTTTTGATAAAATATCCCTTAGGGGTATGGAACTTGTTTTGGACGTAGATTGAATCTTGTGTGGTTAGTGATATATTATTAAACTAGATTTTGGCCGCGTATTCACACGTCTTGTCTTGGTTTGGTTTTTTTTATAGACTCACGCCTGTATACCCGAAGGGGTAGGCAGAGGTGTAATATTACGCCCACATTTCGCCATGAATTTTTAGGTCACACGTAATAAAGGGGCGAGCCTATTGCTGGGCACATTACCAAACTCCGTGCTGTTACTGAGAATTTTCTAATGGAAAAACCAATAACACTTTGCCCGACCTGGGAATTGAACCCCAGACCTCCCAATCCCACGCGCACATTTATGCCGCGAGACCAACGAGGCAGTCAGTTGGTTTGGTTATGGGGACAAAAGATAGCCCGGGCGCTACTCTGATGAATAAGCTATATTACTGCAAAGTTTCTTCGGTATCGCTTTACAGAGTTAGCGTGAAAGAGTAACAAACATACATACATCTATCCTCACAAACTTTTACATTTATAATAGTACTAGAGGACGCCAGCAGCTGCGCCTGCATTTTTTTTAAAATTTACCCGTTTTGGCCGATCCCGTGGGTATTTCGGGAAATACCTTCTTAGTGCACCCCTACGGTCCCCAAGGAACATACATGCCAAATTTCAGCTTCCTGCGCCCAATAGTTTCAGCTGTAGCTTGTCTGTCAGTCAGTCAGTAACGCAAGGATTTTATATATTAAGATTAAGATTTCGCATGCGTTTTCACTCACGTGGTTGTCGGCTATTTTGACAAAAGTTACCTTATGTGTTATTACGATATTATATACTAATACTTCTTACTACTGCAAATTTGCATCAAAACCATAGATTTCTTGTAAAAGAATAACCATGATAGAGGGATCACTATCGTTACAAACAGTCGCGCTTATAATATTAGTAGTAGGATTATCCTAAAGAATGTAAGTTGAATTTTTAGTACGCCGAAAAGATTTGAATTTTTTATTTGATTTGAAATCGTCCGCAATTTCGCTATGTTAGGAATATGACCAATACACAACGTGTTGTGGGTTGGATGGCGCGTGGAATAAAAATGAGTGCATAATTTTACAACTGCACGTCCGCCCGTGAGATTCAATAATAGATACACAGACTGTCGAAAGTTCTATCTCTAGTGTATACAATCAAGTCTGTGGGCAAAAGTGATTGCCGTTCAGCAAAAGCCATGCATAACTATAATAATTATAGGATGGAGATTATTGCAAATCACTGGGTTTAAATTCGGAGAATAAATTGAGGATTTGGTGTGGTGTCCTTGCTGTTGGGCTACAAACTTAGGTACTTATTTTTGCGTCGATGGCAAACTAATACCTCCTATTCCTGGAAATCCACTTATACCTCTTTATAAGCAAGTTTTGACACAATATTTTTAAAAATACCTACTGAATAGATCGATAGATAATGCTTTATTGTACACTTCATATATAATTAAAGTAAAAGCAAAAATAAGCAACAGTTAAATAAAAAATTGGACAGGAAAGCTACAATAAAATGTACAATGGTCGGCCTTATCGCTATAAGCAATTTCTACTAACTATGTTTTATAACGGATATTAATCGATGCAATGAGTCATCTCCTGACCACTGTTTGTTTCAGTCATGCGAAACACTGGGCTAAAAATAATGTACTTCATATTTATTTTTTAAATACTAACACTATTAAGACCCGTTTAAGAAAATATATAATAAAATAGTCAAATAATAAAATATTTGACTGCCTCGTTGGTGTTGTGCGCGTGGGATTGGGAGGTCTCGGGTTCGATCCCCGGGTCGGGCAAAATTTTATTGGGTTTTTCCTTTAGGAAATTCTCAGTACCAGCACGGAGTCAGGTAATGTGCCCGATACGGCAAAAGGCTCGCCACCTATTACGTGGGACTAAAATAAATCTGGCCAAAAGTGGGTGTAGCAATATACCTCTGCCTACCTCTTCGGGGATATAGGCGTGAGACTATGTATGTATGTATGTAAAAAAGATTTTTTTTTATTTTAGAATCATTATTAATATCTAGAAATGAAATACATCGTCCCCTCGTACCGTAAATATAGAAAGTAGCCTCTGTTATAAAAATGGTTTTCAATATCCCGAGACACATATTTCAAGTATTAATATCTCCAATAAGAATTCATTGCGTGATAAAGCTAGGATCAACGTTAAGTGTGGAGGTGAAAACATAATCTATATTGAAAAGGGGGAGAAACTCTCTTTAATATTTCATTTGTGTAGTTTTAGATTTCCACAAATAATTTTAATGAAGTATAATATCTTAGAACTTATAGCTAACATCTGGTCCCAAACTAGGCAGAGCTTGTAGCATGGTGAATAGAGAACTGATGAAATCAAATATACTCATATACTCTTAAATCTAACAAATACATTGTTAGGTGTTAATAATTTTCCCGTGTGGGAATCGGACTTAAAACTGAACTCAGTATTAAATAATGATAATAGCTACTTAATAAAAAAAAAATATTCAGTGCTAAGAAGGCCTGATGACCACATAGTGAAGAAGTGCCTTTCCATGGCTACGTAAAAAAGAGAGAGAGGTAGGCCAGTAACAACTTGGATGACGAATGTTCGAAGGGACATGAAAAAGATGGGTCTATCAGACGATGATGCTCACCAGCGAAGCAAATGGCGCCTCAAGATTAAGAAAGCCAACCCCACGTAACGGGAAGAGGCGAGGACAAAGAAGAAGAAGAAGAAGTATCAAATAATGTTTGTATCACAATATATAATAAATATGCAATAACTGTTTAATTTAATTTTATTATTGAATAATTCATTTTCATCTATGCAGTATGGTCTTGATATGTGTATTTAATACTATTTATTGAATTTAATGTAATGTACAGTTTTGGAAAATTTTAATACCTAATTAATTTTGATTAATGCAGTATGGTTTGATATGTATACATAATGGATATATCGAATTTAATGTAATGTACTTATAGTTTTAAGAAATTCAGACACAATGTTAAATTATTATTGAATAGAATTAAATTGAAATTGAACCCACGATCTCCAGCGCAGCAGTCTGAGTGGTGTATGCTGTGTCGTTCCTTAGACATAATTCATCATACGTTTTTATCAATACGCATATATTGTAACAGCAATTATTGTAAAATAATCGCGGGTTAATTAAAAAATGTGTCCACCAGTGGCCTATTGAAGTTTCAATTGAGGAGGTTTCAAGTGGATAGCGTATACGTCTGCTGATCGGGAGATTCCAGGTTCAATACCCGGGTCGGGCGAAAGTGTCACTAAGTTTTTCCGAATTCTCAGTAGCAGGACGGAGTCTGGCAATGTGCCCGGTAACGGTAATTATAGGCTCGCCCATACTACGTGGGACCTAAAATTCATATCATGGCGAAGTAATATTACACCCCTAATTATCCTTTCGGGGATACAGGCGTGAGTTTATAAACAGAAAATATAAATATTGTTCATTTTGAAAATATTACATCCCACATTATAAAGGAGTACATTGTGAGGGAAGGAGTACGTACAAGATCCATCACCAAGCCGAAGTCTACTCGTTGTGGACATCATGCCAAGTCATACTAACCAAAAATAATACCTGGGAAACGAATTTATTTTTAGGTTTTCACATTTTTAAACCGCAATTAAAAGCGCGCGCGTGCAATGCTCGAAATATCTACTTATCCATGGGGGAAATGCATCGATTTTGTACCTAATTAGAAAAATTCCATACTAACTTCGAGCCTCAATATCTCCTGAACCAGTAATCTCTCAGGTATGGTGCCGAAGTAAAAAATGTTTGTAATGATTCGTACAACATGGGATTTTAGTTTTCGTTAAGGGTCTTTTTACACCCTGTATGTAACGAAAACTTCCCTTAAGGGTATGACGACACTATCCTTAATACAGTCCTATAGATCAGAGCGAGAGATTGAATGAAATCTTTATTATTGACGTAACTTATCTGATTATACTAGACAGTATTGAAACTGGTCTAAGGAATGGAATATGGCGACCCCGAGGGACTGTGGAGGTCAGACCTGACGATAGTCGTTCTGAGGAAAAGCTAATATTCTGACATATCTGATTAGAACCGTGGACAATACACATAGTAAGTCGCAGTGTACGTGGCTGGACTTTATTATTAACATAACATAACTTCACGCCTTTTATCCCCGCAGGGGTAGGCAGAGGTCCCATCCCACCCACACTTCGCCAGTTATGTTTAGGTCCCAATATAACAGAGGGCGAGCCTATATACTCTATTATTACTACATTATAATATAGACTATATGCAGTCTGTCAGAAAATATGGTAAATGACGGCAGAAACCGTGAAAAAGGCTCTACATTAGTCAATAAACTGCCATCGCTACACAAAAAATAAAAAAACTGTTATTTAACAACTACACAATTAAAACTGTCAACCTCAGCGTTTCACAATTGAACATAAAATTAAATGCATTGAATAGTTGAATACCTGCAGAAATGTTAGCGCAAAATTTCGGCATTTCAAGTAAAGTTGCTGACCCAACAAATGTACGTATCGGTAGAATGTCGATATTCAAACGAGTCGGACGTACAAATGGTTTGCAGAGCACTCGCACAATTATCTACAGATCGACAATTATGGTTAGTCTGCATTTATTTCTTTTAGATGATAATTATTAGGACTATTAATATCAGGGCAACTTACTTTATTATATTTTAAATAATTACGTTACTGTGTTAGTTTTCAATTACAATAAAGTTGGTGTTTAAACTTGGGCGCTTCGAAGACTTTATCATCATCAGCCTTGTATAAAATCTGGTGGGCATAGGAATCTTCTAATAACGAAGAGGGATAGGAGGAGGCATACTTGTGGCCAAGAGGCGTGTTACTAGACTTCATCTGTTTTTCGAGAACAATATGTAGAGCTCTAAGAAGAGAGGCATGTTTGCTCACGATGTTTTCTTTCAGAAAGCGCGCTATAACGTTTTCCATAGCCATGTGAAGACAGCCAATCCGCAATTCGACAGCGTTTCTAGCATGCTATCGAGATGCTATGGTCTAATCGTTCTTATAGTGAGACCAGGTCTGTGTTGAGATGTGGACGGCTTATGTACAAGGCTAATAATTCTTCTTACATATCAAAAGTGTAAAATAGGTTGAAGCATTCCATTCTAATCTCCATAATATGTATAGTATCTCATCTGCAACTACCCAGATGGGTCAATCGGGGAGCCAAACTGGCAGTCTCACAGTTGGCTATGATAAATGTAAACATATGCCACAAGTCCAATGAGGCACTCACTAAAATTATTAAGGCCTAATTATCATTTTACGATAATTATTCGGAGCCTTGAAAAATCGTTATAGTACCTCGTAAATCGTGTGCAATATAATTAAATAGTAATTCAATCCTGAAATTTAGTAATTATCGACGTTCCGACTGAAAAAGCTAATTACAAAAATTGGTAGTCGGTATCGTTTCGTTACGGAATGTTAACAAAAAGGTCATACTTACGTACTTTATAAAATTATTTTAACATCTGGTGCTTCAAATGAACGTTACAGATAATAATGATACAATAAAAAATATTAATGAATCTATTTTGGTTATGGCGTTTAAAGTTACAAAAATATAGTGACGGTAAAATTACGGTTTATATACCTATAGTATATTTCAAAATATGTACTGAAACAACTATCACTTGTTTCTTTCCAATAATATCGCCCCCCAATGGTTTCATAGAAATCGTTTTTAACGGTAAGTTTGCTGTTTGTATTGACAATGCTACGTAGGAATCTATAAATTACTAGCTGACCCGGCGAACTTCGTACCGCCATATTTTTTTTAGGTTAAATTCGCATTTTTTGTGAATCTAAACGATTCTCAGGTTCTTTTCAATACACACAAAAAAATTCATCAAAAAGACATAAACACGCACACAAGAAATATATATATATATACACCGCTCTTTTTTAATTAGTACAAAAACGTTAAGGACAGATTAGCGAAGATATTATTATCATATATGTGACGTAAGAATTTCATAATATCAATAAAGAGCAAAGTTATTATCATTTGTTTATTGTAGAAAATCTCACTTAAATCATAGTCATATTTTACAATCCATTCACTAATTCATTGATAATATTCCATCCTGCTCATTCGCATTCTCTGTGTCGCACTTATGATGTAGGTAGCAATAGAAAATAAAATGAAGAAAAATAATAAATGTAGGTAGTTATTTTTTAATTTTGTTAGTTCTACCCTCTCTTTCATACTTCATTCGGGCGTAGGACCGGTACAATTTATCGTTTAACAAGTAATTAAATACGGAGGTATGTAATTAGAAAGCAAACAAATATCAAAATAAAAGATGGTGTTCTGGACTAAAAGAAAAGAGTAATTTTGGCGTATTTATGAAGTTAGAATCATCTGCTATTTACAAATTATTTTTATCGTCATCATGTCAGCCTAGAGACGTCCACTGTTGGACATAGGCCTTCCTCAAGGTGTGTGGAGAACACAGACCGATTTTGAGGCGCCTGCATCAAATTATTATTTACTTAAGTACGTATTATTTACTAAACTTACAAGTATTTCCATTGTCCTTCGAAATGTCCACCACCGTTGTCAAAAGCATCCAATATGAACTGTTTTAATTGTTTGACACTGACCCGGTCACTTTTGTACACTCACAATACGATGTCCATGGGTACACAGCTGCACTCGCGATTTTTCCACTCAAAAAGTACGCACGAAGCATAGCTACATACTCCCGTGATATGAACTGATATGATAGGCCATCGCGTCGGGCAAACGTAGACAAACAATTAAGTTTTGCAACGAAATTAGATACGCTGACTTTCGCTAGTAATTTAGTACTGTTTGTCGCATCGTCGGGGCGTGGCGCAGGCGCAGAGGGGCGGGGGGGGGGTAATTTATCAATGGTATGATAGTACACGGGTCGGTCATAGTATTAGTATTGCATTTACCAATTATCACGTATTTTTGTATTTTTGTGGACAGTTTTGAGACAGTTTTGGGACTTAGTGTTTTTATTTTTCAACTACATAATTATGATCAGTTAAAGATACTTAGTGCCCTGTTAAATTTTTTGTACTAATTAAAAAATAGCGGTGTATATATATATAAAGATGTAAAAAGATGTGTAACGACTAGTCAATATAAATAATTACTGAATTGCTTAGACAATTTGATAAATTAATCACTTCATCTGGATGTTATTCATAAAGCCAGGCCAAAGAAGTCAAAGTAATAAATACTATACGAATTACTTGCCTTACCATTTCGATACAGCGTGACTTGATGAGCAAGCCACGCTATAATGAAATGTGGAGTCAGAGAATCCCCTGACTCCACATTTCATTCGTCAACTTAACTTATTAAACATCATCATGTTTAATAAGTTAAGTTGACGATGATGGCTCCTATTTTTAGGTGCCGGGTCACGAGAAAACCTAACATAACCTATTCAAATGGTTCACCTGGTTAATCGCCCAGTTTACAGATTGGTTTCCATTACGGAACTGATTAAAATAAAACTTAACAAGCTTCACTACACATGTAAAATTACTTCATTCAAGAGTACTAAGATGTTTTATAAAATAGCTAGTTAATGTGATTATTATTTATTTATTTATTTAAAACTTCCTGCAAAATACATTGCACAAGGCGGACTTCATGCCTATAGGCATTTTCTCCCAGTCAACCTTTGGGTGATGCAGAGATGGTCATGGCAGGTGTGTACTTACGCAAAGAGAGTAAAATAAAATAGAATACACGTTATAATACATACTATAAATACATACAAGATCCATACGCATAAATAAATACATAAATGTATACATAAATAAAAACATACATATGTATATATACATAAATACATATAAATATATAAATGTATACAGATAAAAATAAATATTTAAATAGATAGACTACTAACGGTAGATTAAGTACTACTGAGAAGCTTCCAACAATTCACTATAAAACAGCTGGCAGACTCTAAATTTGAACGTGGCACGATTAGTTGACATCCTAATTTCGGGAGGAAGTGCATTCCACAGGAAGATGGATTGGATATTACAAGAAGAATGTACTAGACTAGAAGTGTGAGATGGACAGAGAAGAAGAAGGTTATTAGTAGATTGCAAGTTCTTGTCATGATTGGAACAGAGATATTGAAAGTAAGGTACCAGATATGACGGACTATTAGGAGAGTGGAGAAAGGAGTATAAAGTCGACAAGGTACGCAAATTTCGTCGCTGCCGAATCGGCAACCATTTCAATTCCTTGCGAAATTTAGAAATATGATCAAACTTGCGCAGATTAAAAACGAACCGAATGCAATTATTGAGAAGTCGGTCAAGTTTGTTGAGTAGATCTGCATTCAGGTCGAGATAACATACGTCACCATAGTCAATTATAAGGAAGATTAAAATTTGCACTAGCATTGCTTTGGTTTTTGATGGAAGAAAATTCTTGAGTCGATACAGTGAGCGCAGAGTCCCAAATACTTTCTGGCTGACAACTGAAATCTGAGTCCGCCAGTCAAGGATGCTATCTATGTGCAAACCAAGATTTTTAACAGATGTCGAAAATGGTATAACGCACCTGTCAAAAATTACAGGCGACAAACTTGTGAAATCAACTCTAGTGATTATACGCGGGCTTCCCACCACGATGGCCGGGCATTTCGTTGGATTAACACAGAGACCAAATCTGTCAGACCACATCCGTATCGCATGCAAGTCTCTGTTAATTTTAGCAATTGCATCTGGCAAGTTGTCCACCCTTGCCTGAGCGTAAAGCTGCAAATCGTCAGCATACAGATGATACGCACACTGAAGTTCATGATTAATTCTGTGTCAATTATTACTTTGTTCTAATTGAATAGATATTATATGTAATGGCTAGATGTAATAAATAATATTAGGATTTATCACTTTGGCTGTGACATGTATAAAATTCTAGCGTTGCTGACTGACTGGCAGACAACGCATAGCCAAAACTACCGGGTGCAAGAAGCATGCAAAATTGGTAAAATATATATTTTTTTTCTTTTAAAGGGCAACTCCCGCACTAGGACTAAATCCGGTGTCGCGGGGGACTTTAAAAACATACAACTAACGGGCACTATGAATACTCAGACTCGAAACAACAATTAAAGGATCACAGAGGTGTTGTCTCGTGTGGGGATCGAACCCACAACACTCGGCGCAGTGGCAAGCGGTGAGGTGGCCGCTTAAACCACTACGCCAACCATGCAGTCTATATGTAATATATCTCTATTATATAGATCATCATCAGCCCTTCATACTGTCCCACTGGGCACGGGCCTCTTCCCATTATAGTACGACATCGCGCGACAAATTAGTTATACATAAATATATACACCTAAATTAAATATACATAAATACAAATTACATAAATACTTATAATAATGGATGAGAGTGGTGTGCTGATTCCTTCAATCTCTCAGAAAAAAACTCTCAAACTTTCATTTTGAACGTATAACGGTTTGTGGACAATCTGAGGAGGGAGTGAATTCCATAAAATAATAGACTGCCCAACAAAAGAAGAGTTAACGAACCCAGTAGTATAATATTATGATATGATATTGCTAATATAGAACTCGTTCATAGCATTTATACCTATGAAAACGTTTTAGGATGTCGAGATGTACTCACAACATGAACACTACAAAGACAGTATACTTAGTATATATAAGCAGCAGCTTATAACCCTTTAGTATCCTTGTAGAAGTTAGTAAGCTATTTTATACATAACGTTTTAAATACTTTTAGCTGTATTTCCATATTTCGTTAGGTAGATATTATATTGCAGCACTTTTGCAACGATTTTTTGTTTGAAATAAGTAGGTTCGTTAAACAATAGAACAAAACTCTATTGTAAAAAAAGTATGCCACACAATTAAAATTATGATGAAATATAAATTTAAAATTGTAAAATTAGTTTGTGGTTGCGGTTGTTCAAAATGGTTTTATTTGAGCCTTTTATTGTCTTCTATTGTAATATTAGTAATTCAAAGTTGAAATTTTTAATTTATAAAAGTAAATTATTTATGACACTTTGCATTATTCGACTGCCTCCGTCGTTCAGTGGATAGCGTATGCGACTGCTGATCGGAGCTCCCGGGTTCGATTCCTGAGGCGGGCAAAAGTGTTACTGGGTTTTTCCGAATTCTCAGTAGCAGCACGGAGTCTGGTGATGTGCTCGATAACGGCAATAGGCTCGCCCCCTATTACGTGGGACCTTAAAATTCAAGGCGAAATGTGGGTGTAATATTACACCTCTGCCTAACCCTTCGGAGATACAGGCGTGAGTCTATATAAAATAAAAAAAAATATTCGAATATCTTTCTCTTGCTAGCTACATATCCCACATGGTGCTGTCAGCTTTCTTCATATTTCGCCTCTACTTCGCGAACACTCGACTGAAAACACAAAAAATAGGGTTTGGTCATCTTCCTAGCTTTATCCCGGTTGTATTCAAGAGTTTTGGCTTAGACTTATGTCAGAAGACAACCAATGGGTTTTACAATGTACCTAGTTACCTACATAAAGATTGACAAAGATATCTTCTTATAAGCCGCGATCGACGGCTTAGCGTCTTCATCAAGGCGTGGCTCAAGCGATTGTGATTAATGTAGTACGCACATAACTTCGATTAGCTCACTTTCTTAAATTCTGTTAGACTAGAAGACGACAACAGCGGGCTTAAAGACACATGTCTTGGACGCAACAGGGAATCTAAAGTCATGATGTTAACTCATCAACCAATCAAAATGCATGCATAATATATATTATTTTTACCTTACTGGTTGACTGACAGATAACGCACAGCCTAAACTACTGGTCGTATGAAGCTGAATTTTGGCATGTATTCATTGGATAGTGTAGGGGTGCACTAAGAGGGGATTTCTCAAAATTTCCACGGGATTGGATAGAAATTAGTGAATAAAAAAATACGGGCATCCTCTAGTCTACTCTAGCGAAGATATTTCTACTAATTCAATGCATACTTATTACTCTAGTTCTATATTCCGATTTTCCACATACACTTGTCTGTTTCTCTTACTCTTAATCTGATTATTCTCCAAAACATGTCTGATGCGGCAGTTAAATTATCCACACCCTCACATTTATACAATTATTTCGTACAAATTTACATTTGTATAATGTTATTCAGCCGAATAGTAAAGTGGGTGGTATTCCCGACGCATTTTTCCGCGCTGGTGCTGTATATATTCAGTGAAAATAAACTAGAAGGAGACATTGGAATGCGGAACGATGTCCCACCGCGTGCTTTATTGCGTTCTGCCACAAGTTATAAGCTTATAACGTACCTACCTTTTAAAAAAAATACACAAAATACATGATATTTTTTGTGGTTGTTGTTATTTTTTTTGTGCGTTGTGGCCAACGAAAGTGATGTAAGTCGGAGTTTTCAGACATACAGGTTTCCTATTGATGTTTTGATTTACAATTAAGTAATGCATATCACTTCAAATAATCAATGGCATGCTTCGTGAGTTTGAACCCTAACGCTATTAGTAAACCGCTGCGTTTGCATGCGGCTGCGAGAAAGTTTTGGTGGCCTGCTGGATGTTCACATATTTTTCACGCATTTTAACTATTTACGCGGTTAAGTTCGCGATTTCGCATTAAATTGCGCACTTAACTGCGTAAAATTTCCTGCTTGCATCATACGTGCAGCATGTGTGACGCATTGTGTTACGTAACGTCTGCGGCTGTATAACGACGATTTCAAAGTTATCTGTGGAACAGTGCTGTGTAAAAGAGTGAGACATAGCGTATATACCACGCCTCCATAAAACTGAAACTTCTTAGTTTTATTGACGCATGCGAATGCGTCGGTGGACTACCAGCTTAAACTCTCTGCATGGTAGTATGTCGGTATCTCCAGGGAGGCAATCGCCGCCTTGATAATACAAACATCATCATCATATCAGCCAAACGACGTCCACTGCTGGACATAGGCCTCCCCCAAGGTTCTCCACACAGACCGGTCTTGAGCCGCCCGCATCCAACCGCCTCCCGCGATCTTGACGAGGTCGTCGGTCCACCTTGCGGGGGGCCTACCTCTGCTGCGTCATCCGGTACGTGGCCGCCACTCCAGAACCTTTCTGCCCCAACGGCCATCGGTTCTTCGAGCTATGTGCCCTGCCCACTGCCACTTCAGCTTGGCTATCCGGAGAGCTATGTCGGCGACTTTGGTTCTACTGCGGCTCTCCTCATTTCTGATTCGAACTCGCAGGGAAACTCCAAGCATAGCTCTCTCCATCGCCCTCTGAGTGACCTTGAGCCTTCTGATAAGGCCCATAGTGAGCGACCACGTCTCTGATCCGTAAGTCATCACTGGCAACACACACTGGTCAAAGACTTTCGTCTTGAGACACTGCGGGATATCGGACGAGAAGATATGTCGTAGCTTCCCGAACGCTGCCCAACCGAGTTGGATTCGACGATTGACCTCCTTCTCGAAGTTGGACCTACCTAATTGGACTACTTGTCCCAGGTAGGTATACTTGTCGACAACTTCGAGCGTAGAGTTCCCAACCTGAAAAGGAGCAGGTACAACATGGACGTTCGACATGATTTTCGTCTTGTCCATGTTCATCTTAAGACCTACTTGTTGGGAGACTCTACAGAGGCCATCGAGCATTGTGCCTAGGTCTTCCATGGTCTCAGCCATGGCTACGATATCATCTGCGAATCGAAGGTGAGTGATGTACTCGCCGTTGATGTTGATGCCGAGCCCATTCCAGTCCAGAAGCTTGAAAACATCCTCCAGCGCAGTGGTAAACAGTTTCGGGGATATGACATCCCCCTGTCTCACCCCTCGCTGGAGTTGAATAGGTTTCGAACTCTGGTCCTGGAGGCGGACTGACATAGTGGCGTTTTCATACAAACACTTCAGCACTTCGATATATCGGTAGTCAATCCAGCACCGTTGGAGAGACTGTAGCACCGCCCAGGTTTCGATCGAATCGAAGGCTTTCTCATAGTCCACAAAAGCCAAGCATAGGGGCTGGTTATACTCCTGGGACTTCTGTATAACCTGCCACAGCGTATGTATGTGGTCTATGGTACTATAGCCTTTACGGAAACCGGCTTGTTCGGGAGGCTGGAAGTCGTCTAGCTTGCTCTCGAGACGATTCGTGATGACCCTCGAAAATAGCTTGTAGATGTGGCTCAGAAGTATGATGGGTCTGTAGTTCTTTAAGAGGGTTTTATCCCCTTTCTTAAAGAAAAGCACCACCACACCTCTGTGCCACGCCTGTGGCGTTTTACCCTCGAGAATGACGGAATTAAATAGCTTCCGGAGGGCTTCTCTAGCGGGTGCACCGCCGGACTTCAGAAGCTCGCTCGTAATTCCGTCATCACCCGGCGCCTTGTTGTTTTTGAGCTGTTTGAGAGCCACACTAATCTCGTGCATGCTGACGTCCGGGATATCTTCGGTATAGTGTCGGGTCAATCCAGCTCTAGGGTCTGACGCTGGAGTGCTTGCGGGTTTTTGCGTTGTCGTGTATAGCTGTCCATAGAACCTTTCGATCTCCTCCAAGAGCTCAGGCTTGGACGATATGATTCTGCCATCCTCCGTCTTCAGCTTTGTCGGCTGACTCTGCCCAACAGACAGATCCCTCTGGAACACTTTGGAACCCTTATTCTGCTCGATCGCCTCACGAACACGTTTTGTGTTGTATTGGCGGAGATCGCGAGTCAGAGACTTAGAGATCTGTCTGTTGAGGTGCCGATATTTCGGCATGTCGTCGGAGGATAGCAGAACCATAAATATATAACATAATTATATACAATTTTACTCCTCAGAAACCGTTAACTTGCGTTTTATTATCCTAAAAATAAAAGTCTAGATCTTGAATATAACATAATATATTATAATAACAAATATATTTATGTACATAAAATGTTCAAACCGCTTATAACTTAAAGCAAACGTCTTAGCTTGCATGACCTACTAACAAGAGAAAATGTCCAAACTATTTGGAGTCTTATAAACAGTTTTCTAAAGGCAATGCAGCGTAGAAATTAGTATTATTTTTTACTTTTAGTTTTGACTTAACCACCTACATTGGCAGGCAAATAAAATTGGCATGACATATTTATGACGAATTTTCGGTTTACATTTAAATAGCAAATATTTGGTTGCGGCAAAGATGTTAAATGGAACTCATGTCAGTTCAAATATATAACGCGTTGAAAGTGGCCAGAATTTATTATCTAAGAGGTTATTATCTAGTTAGCCAAGGCCTCGTATCGAAGTTCCATCCCGTCAAAGATGACATGGGTCATCAACCTCCATCAAGCTTGATCCTAATAGATCCAGGGTCCACTTTCAAGTCTAACCGGATTTGACTAAATATTAGCTTTTCTACAGAACTACTGTCGGTCATACGCACGGGGCAATATAAATTAATAATTTAATACGTACATCACACCTAAAAGTCAGTGGTGAGTGCCATGGATTCGAACCCGATACCTTGTCCCTGTCAACGTATTATCAGTGTTATAATTTTTTTTAGGGCGTTAGATGTTATATTAAACAATTATTTTCTTCTGCTTAGCGATATTAATCCCGGACTATACCAGAGTCCGTCTTCTTACTCAACTAATATAGAACACTAGATACCCGCCCCGGCTTCGCACGGGTGCATTTAAACCTCCCTCTTGAATCATTCTATCTATTAAAAAAACGCATTAAAATCTGTCGTGTATTTTTAAATATTTAAGCATACCTAGGGACAGACAGACAGAAGACAGACTTTGTTTTATACTATGTAGTGACAATATTGTACTTAATCATTTCTACAAAGAAATTCTATGTTGTAGTCCTATTCAAGCCAATATTTGCTATGCTTTGCTAGTTGTTCTTTATACACCTATTAGATATTGCTTTGACAACTGCGATGTAATATAAGTAGCTTGAAAATGAGTAATTAGGAAAGTTCTCAAGCACCCGTTTATTACTTAATGCTGTCTTACTTCCGCAACAAAGATATGATCGAAAGATCGGGCATTGATCTAGACCAATTACGAAAATACAAGCGTTGTTCTAACTGAGGGCCTAGCCAAATGGTATTTGCTTCTGATTTCTACTTTCGCTAACGCTTGGTTGCCATGGCAACATAAGGATTTTCCAAAGAGCTCAGATATTTACATTGAGGCGCATTTCTTACGGGCGCTCTGCAGACAAACTTTCTGTAACCCAAATTGCCACTTGGCGGCGTGGCAGTCGCGCTGTGACAGCGCGACAGAGCAAGAGAGACGGAGAACGACGCCAGCGCCGCCAACGGCGCCAAATACGAACTAAACTGGAGACAGTCTCCACTTGAAATTGGCACACGAAATCCTTAAGTACTGCGCTTCTATGTAAATCTATATTCATTGGAATTTCTTCTTCGGTGACCACGTGACATATCGAAAATCTATGTCAGTTCCAAGCGCTTTTGCATTGAGCAATTGGCGCATATCGCTAATCGAATGCCTTTTGGCTAAGGGGGCTAGTATGCAGGTCAGGTTTTTTGAAGAGCTTCGCGATGAACAGAGGCTCATCACATTGAGGGCCTCGTGATTATAAGGGCACCAGGCTCGGAGCTTCGGCTAGTAGACTGACTCTGTAGTTGTTTTAAACGATATATGGTAAACGGCCGAGAACGCTCGAGAAGTCCCACTCCTTTTGTATTATGTATAGTTTTATGTTAATATTTTTCAATAAAACCAAATAAACATTTCTAGCTCTATCGCAGAAATCCTTTAATATTTAAAGTGCCATCAAAAACATTAACTTAAAACATAAACTACGCAAATCCACACAATATTGAAAATCGTATCTCATGTTAACATGTTCACGAGGTTTATAACAAAGTTTAAAAGTCCATATAGAGACATTTTAATATTAAAAATACAATAGCATAAAACAATAGGCGGTTTTTCCATAAACAAATCTTAGCATCATAAAATGGCGGACACACAAAATGGCGCCACAACAAAAGTATAGACAAAAGAATAAAGCTCTGACTCTCTTCGTCCCTTTAATGAGGGTTTCGGTCATTTTACGCTCATTTCAATGCAAATTCAAGGATTTCATGATATTTAGAGGACTATGCAAATACGACCGAAAGATTTTGATTAACATTTATCAAGATACTAATAATGTTTCGTTGCTTCACCCTTGTGGTTTCGAACGACGATTCGCCTTTTATTTGAAACTCTATTGCCTGACTGTGAATTAGAAGAATAAAATATTTTCTTATGAAACGCTATTCTCGTGGAGTGAACATTGAAGGAAATAAGTAAATATAACCATAGAGTTAATACGCTTTTTAGTTCTTCTATGTGTAATTTAAAATAGTCTTTAGATTAGATAAGATTATTCTTTATTGTACACCTTACAAAAATTACATTATAAAACAAAACACGAACAGAATGTACAAATGGCGGCCTTATTGCTTTAGTTATCATGAAAATTAATTTCTACGCAATATTTTGTTTGTTAGTTCTATATACCTAATTTTCAGCTTTAAATGATGTGACCATATGATGTAATAATTGTTATTTAATAGGGGGTTACTAAATGCAGTTTGATACTCCTCGTAGTTTCGGGGTGGCATTCAAGCTAAGCAAGCATTCATTTTCCAATCGCCAACCAATTGGCAATCAACCAAAAAATATCAAAGTAAAATGTAACCTACCTATAAACTATTGCCTTGTAAAGTAACAAAGTACCTATAAAACTATGTAACATCTTAAGCAGTTTTAAGCATTATTTAATTAAGTTCTCAAACATTTTAACTGTTATACAAATTGCAACAATATTAGTTTAATATGCGTTATATTTTAAACTGCTTAAACTGTTGTATACTTAAGAGGATTTGAAGACTATATGGTAGAATTAAGTGGGTTAATTAAATGTTTCAAGTGAGATTTAAAGCTCTCAATCCAGGAAACAATGGAGAAGAGCATGGATTAAAATATTTAAGGAAATGCAGGTAAATTATATGTCTTGTTAACTGTTTTAATATAGAGAGTTGAGTGTTGCAAGAGGCGTAGGCAGTGTAGCGTAGTCTAATATATAATTATAGAATTGGAAAACACTGAAGAGTGAGACTTGAACTTACGCTCCACATAGTGACTGACGCAAAGTTGGCGAAACATTCATGGTTGAAAAGTTCGTTGGATGAAAAGTTTATAGTTTAAAGATTATGTTGATCAATGGTTCATGGGCCAAACGAATGTTGGTAAATCGTTGCATACCCTAAAGCGAAGCACAGCGCTGCGCGTTTTTCACGGTCATCGTAAAACTTTGACTGTACGATTGGCGTAGTGGTCTAAGCGGGACCGCTTGACACTGCATCGAGTGTTGTGGGTTCGATTCCCACACGAGATAACACTTTGTGTGATCCATAAGTTGTTATTTCGAGTCTGGGTGTTCATTGTGTCCGTTGGTTCTATGTTTGTAAAGTCCCCCGCAACGCAGAATTTATGCCTAGTGCGGGAGTTGTCCTTATTCTATGTATTATATGTATGTATTTACAAAAAAAAAGTATATATGTATGTTTATCTATTATCTAGTACCCATAGTATAAGCTCTGCTTACTTTGGGACTAGATGGTGAAATGTGTAAGTGGTAGAATATTATTATTATTATGTGTTGTGCCCGATACCACACGAGGCAACACTTTGTATGATCCATAGGTACATTGTTGTTTTGACTATGGTCCGTTCTTTGTGTCCATTGATTGAATATTTGTGAAGTTCCTCATAACACAGTACAGATTACTGGAGAGCAAGAAGAATTGTGACAAAAAGATTACCTCATCATTTTGCGTGGCTTTCTTAGTAATTCTACAAAGATCAAAATATATAATTTTGATCTATACTCCTGATAAATGCCTGGCAATATCATCGCTGGCTTCGTTTAAATTAATTACAGGATTGCAGGCCAGTGATCTGTCCTTGGCTGCATTATTGAAGACTGTTGTCAAGACGGATCGATGACTATCCTTGTCCTGATTCAGTCTTATAAATTAAGACGCTGGGTTTTAACTGTAACAAGATATGGAGCTTATATTAATGTTACAAGTTTTTGAGGTATGAAAGCATTGAAAATTATATTAGAAAATATTATACAAATATTTAGACAACGGATAAAACACTTACAAATATGACGTAGCACTTTGTGCAGCCTCGTTGTTGTTTGTCACTGTATCGAGAGTTGTGAGGCCGATATCTACTACTACGAGTGGACAGGATTAGGTGCAATTTTACCCCTGTCAGTTGCTCTATACATTACTGAACAACGTTCATTGCATTCAATGCAAATGGATCTCATCAACAACTATGCAGTGTAAGGCCTATTTTACTACTGTTATTAACGGCTTTGTTAGGTACTCTTTAACGTAAAAACCTATAAACGGAGTTTGTTAGAACAGTAATATAACTTATGAAACACAGTCTATCTTTTTAGCAATAGAAGTCACCCACGCGGGCGGAGCCGCGGGTTAAAGCTAGTATTAATATAATATATCCATCTGCAGTTTATGACATTTCATTTAATAAATTATTCACAGACTATCGAAGCGGAAGGAATCCGACACGAACATAGTCATGCAACATGGCGTCAGCGTAATTCAGAAATAAACATATTACAATGCGATTATCACAAAACCACTGTGTGAAAACGTTGGTATATCAACAAATATAACCAAAAAGTAACTACACTCATTACGTTAATTTTAATCCACTTTGAGGGAACTGTTTAAAAATATAATGTTAGTAACACTGCGTCATTGTTGTGGCAACAATGTCACATTGGATGAATGGGCACGTTAACTGTTGCGTTTGCTGATTTTATTGTGGAATACCATTAAAATATTTGACTTCATCCCTCAGTTTTACTTTATCAAAATATTGCTTGAAAAATCTGTTTTACAAAATATGGCGTAATTTATATAATGTATATCTTTGACAGTTGTTGTGTGAGTCAGTACTTGCACTTATATGACTGATAAAGTTTGAAGGTTTACAACATATGTAGCTGTCACTTTAGGTTGCGGAGGTCAGACAGCTTAGTCGTTTAAAAATGCTAATATCCTTTAAAGAAAACACGCTTTGGGCTCCAAGATGACAATCGTGGACGCAAATAATCCGTACTACCAGAGGTATTAATTAAACTCCTGTTCTGAAAAGCATATTTTGTCAGATTAACGTTATTTACAGTACCTTAGCTAACAATAAATCCACATAATTATTGTATTATACATACATACATACATACATAAACTCACGCCTTTTTCCCGTCGGGGTAGGCAGAGACAACGGAACGCCACTTGCATATAGATGCAAGTGGCGTTCCGTTGTCTCTGCCTACCGTGAGGTTTGTAAGGATAGCCTTACAAACCTCACGCGCTTCCTCTACATTCATTACTCTGTTCATACATGCTCGCCGGTTCCGGGTGCTTAGGACCTTCCCGTTTTTCAGAACGTCACCAATTTGGTCGACGAATGTCCTACGAGGTCGGCCGCGACCGGCTTGCCCATACACGTTAGCCTCATATATTTGGTGCGTCATTCTTTCTTCACTCATTCGCTCCACGTGCCCAAACCATTTCAGCATTCCTTTCTCAATCCTTGTCACGACATCTTCTTTCAGGCCACATCGCTCTCGTATTACTGCATTCGGAATTCTATCAATCAGTCTTACCCCACACATACTACCGTATTATACATTTTAATAATACTCGTTATTTTTTAAGTGCAAACTGTCTTTAAATTGCCAAAGCCTCTTAAAACTAATATAAAATAATAAATCTTTAAGAACATATTTAACTACTACTGTGTCTACGGTCTATAACGCCACACATAAAGCTAAAATATCTCGAAATAACGCGTCAGACTACATGCGAGTCGCATCTAAATGATCAGAGTTTCTATTTAGAGTCGGACAATCAAATTTACTGCTTGAATAATGTAGTGCCAACGAACTTCGTACGCTATTTTGTTTCCAACACATACAAGTATATAAAACATGCAACTACGAATTATTGGAGGCGTTTGATGAGATAGTTATAAAGGCTTGCATCCATCGCCAAAAGTATCACTATCCATCTTATCAATCATTATTATTTCATACAAAATAATTAAGCGCGTCTTAATCGCGTAAACTTAACTTATTTAACGTATTAATACTCATTTGTTACCGACGTTTCGATCGTCTTGCACCGATCGTGGTCGCGGAGATACTGAGTCTTGCTAAATTATTTTGTATAATGTATACAAATCTCAAAAGCTTACAATCGATTAATCATTATTAGATTCAAACGTTGTCGTTAGGTTAGTAGCACTAACAGTACAGCCTTGTTTATCATCTTGTTTAGCACTTCTAGGCATAGCCCTCTTCTCACTATGAGAAGGGTTATTTGGACTGAAGTTGCACTTGTAGCACAAGCCTCCTGTATATTTTATATAATCTGTGAATATTATAGAGAACTCTCAGATATGCAGGTTTCCCTAACATATTATTTTTCTTCGTCGTTTAGCAATATAACTTTTAGAAAACACAGGTATATGCCGTGGCGCGTGGTTTAAACTCGAGACCCTCTGCAAAGCAGTCCGTTCGTTGGTCTCTCCACTAGGCTTTCGTTGCTTCAGTGTGTTCACAGCTTTTATTTTGATATATGGAAGAAGAAAAATCATTCCATATCTAAACGCAAAACTAATACATTTCAGTGAGTATCACCAGTTATTTTGTTTCACTGCAGTTTACCGCTATTTGTTAAATGTTGGCTATTGTAGTTTTATTTCCTCTGTGAGGTCTCACAGGCGTTGGACGAACGATATCGGGTCATTCTCGGTTTAGTACAAAATACATAAAGTTTTTTTTGCCGCAGTTGCACCTGTTCTGCGGAATTTTCGAGTTTAGACTTGATAAAATGAACGCGGTACTCTACTTTACATTAAAATCTGCTACAACCCTTTTTAATATTGTAGATCTATAATCAATATACTTACTTCGTTGTATGTGTATGGTTTTAAGAAGTGCATTTGCTTTGAAGATAGCTAAGAAAACACTTATGCCCAAAAAACCGAATAATGAAAAATATACGTCACATTTGTGATACATATCAGAACCATTGCGATCACGTCAGTTTTCAAACAAAAAAGTGCATCATAAACGGTCTATGCGTATGGAAGCTACAAAGCTCCAGACAAATACAGACACATCTAACTTGCCTGTCTGCGTCCGGTGCTAAAATATAACACTTATTTTTTGTTTTTCAACTTTATAGTTAAGCACTTACGTTGTATTTATACAGAACACACACAACTCAGACTTATTCATAAACTAGTTACTGTTTTTACGAAGCCAAATAAAATACATAAGCACTATTTTTAGGAAACTAATTTACTATCAGTACTAGTATAGACTTACTACGAATTTTATCCTTTAACGGTAAACAAAAAACTAAAAAAAAACCGCATCCAAATCCCGCTACATCCTCGTAAACCAACGGAGGCAGCTGCGTATTTCGCTTGGTGGACCGTCAATTTACACAACGTTAATTTATACAGATAGCGTGTACGATACGTAACGCGTATGAGATACGCGCATACGCGATACCATACTACATACCTATACGATACTACGTACCTCCATGATACTACGTATATGCGATACGTATTTCGCGCCATTATGAATCTGTTTGGATGGTAAATAAGCTCTGGCTCTCTGATTTTCGTATTTGGAATATTTTTGGCGTGCCGTTAAGCGGGAAAATATTTTTCGTGTGTTCTGTTGCTTTGATTGCCAACATGATCGAATTCGGCGGTGTAACAGTTTTTAGATGTTCAAAATGAATAACCATGATTCTTCTTTGGAATGTGCTTGGTTGTTTTGCTTTTTGACATAGTAAAGATAACACGGACGAACTCGTTTTAATTAGATAGTAAAATCCTTAAGTGAATGTGTGTAACATAAATATTATATTTTTATGTTTATTAACTTATAAAAAAAAGCAGCAGTGCTACCAATATTAGCATTCTGTTGAAAATAGGTAATACATTTTAAAAAATGTCTATGATTTTGAATGTTCTTGTTTTCCGTTCAATTATATTACCACCGCAGTGCTCGTGCTGTAAAGCCACAGACTGGTAAAAAGCTTAGAATTTTGGCATTTTGTAAACACCTATCTATAACGTCATACATCGTAGAATTCATTTCATTTTGGCATACAATGAACGTAACATTGGGTAATACACTCACTATCCAACGTGCAGATGGATCAATGTGTGACGTCACATCGCGCTCCTGCGCCGCGAGCCTCGCTACGAGTGACGCACAGCAATGGGCCGTTCCCTCGTGCCCCTCCGCGCCGGCCCTATAAATACAGCGGACACGAGGCTTCGTCCCTTTTTCTCCGGCCAGCACCGCCAGTTGAGTGAGTACTACCATCATCCGAAGACCTGTGAAGTGCCAAGGTCGCCCACGCCCTGGATAATTGTCTCATCTGTTAATCTTAATTGTCAGTTCTTTTTTTGTATAACTAAAGCCATCGACTAACTGGAATTATAACGCGAGTTTAAACTTTCCTGGTGATATTTTTTATTTATTTCCCGTAAGTCAACCTAATTATCTCTCTTTAATTGCTCGGCGAGTGATCGATCCCGGCTACCACGTGGAAATTAATCACTCGTGAGACAACATTTCTTTTTATAAACTCACGCATGTGTCTCCGAATGGGTAGGCAGAGGCGTAATAGGTATTACACCCACATTTTTAGCTCCCACGTAATAGGGGACGAGCCTATTGCCGTTACAGGGCACATCACCAGACTCCGTGCTGCTACTGCTGAGAATTCTGAATTCCATGACATAAATCAGCTAAAACAGGTATTCGCAGTACTACAAATACTATCACAAAACTCAACATAAGCACTTCATAACTTCGTCATCAAATTTCAAAGAAACCAATTTCTAAAACCAAAGTTTGGCTGCAGTGATCCGGTGGCTAGTGGAACGCTGTAAGCTTCTTACGTCACTGCATGACTTTTGTCACCAAACGGTGAACTGAAAAGCTTGGTAATCCAAATGAAATAGATTGACCCCTTTGAGATCCTTTACAAAGTAATTTTAGGATAAGATGTAGACTAAATATTAGCTCGCAGTTTATTTCGGGAGTTATAATAAGTAGGGTAATTTGTAAAAAGTCATTTTGTGTGAATCATCTGTTCCTTTAATTATTTATAAGAAACTCCAAATTAAAAAGGAATATTTTTAACAGCGTGTCAAAAATTTTATGTAACACACTAAAGTGAGTTACGCAAAAAATAGAAATGCACACTAAAAATTCTATTTGTACACCAAATATGATGAACTTTTTACAAAATATCATTTGTGATGATGAGAGGTGATGATGATCGATGTGAGGGTCACAAGAGAACCTAACATAACCTATTAAGTTTTCTGAGTGGATAAGTTTCCCGAGCGGACGAAACTTTTATAGCTCCCAAAAATAGGAGCCCTGCCAAGCAGGGCTCCGTCAACTTAGCTTAGTGGTGCAATTAGTATTTTTAGTGGAAAATTAGTATTTTTGACTAACAGTTAAATACGAACCAATTAAAAATAGTATGTCGTAAACTTGTGCAATAGATTACCGAATATCTGTGTATATAAAATTATTCCGTTACTGACTAAATTACAGAAAACGCACGACCAAAACTATTGTGCGCAAGATACTGAAAATTGGCATGTATGTTCCTTGTGGAGCGTAGAGGTACTTGTAAAGTAACAGCCAGGAGTCTGGTGATGTGCCCGGTAACGGCAATAGGCTCGCCCCCTATTACGTGGGACTTAAAAATTCATGGCGAAATGTGGGTGTAATATTACACCTCTGCCTACCCATTCGGGGAAATAGGCGTGAGTCTATACTAAGAACCGATTACCCGAAATTCTCTTGTGATCGGGCAGAAAGAGTTAATCAAAAAAATATATGTGCGGTTGTTGCTGCGGGCAACTGTAGAACCAAGCAAAAATCTACTAAACAATATTCTACTAAACAATATTCTACAAAACAGTAAAATATGTTTTCTTTAGAATTAAAATTTAATTTAAGTAGGTTATATCATAAGAAGGCGCCATAAAACGTAACGCCATGATTAAAATTATTTCTCGCAGTGAAGTACCACGTTGAGAAGAATCATCATCATCCTCTTAGCGTTATCCCAGTTTTCAATCTGGGGTCCGCTTCCTAGTCTAACCGGATTTGGCTGAATATTAGCTTTTCTACAGAGCGACTGCCTGCCTGACCTCTGACTAGTGTCAGTTTATTTAGAAGGTACTAACGCCCTGTAACGACTGTCAAAGATCTTCATGACAACCGGCACCGACGGCTTAACGTGCTCTCCGAGGCACGGGACAAGCGATAATTAACAATTCAATACGCACATAACTCCGAAAAGTCATTAGTGCGCGCCGTGGATTCGAACCCGATACCCTCTGCATGGCAGTCTGTTGGTATCTCCACTAGGCTATCGCTGCCTTAGTTGAGAAGAATATACATACATGATAAAATTATGCAAGAGGAATATGAATTAATGAAATATTAAACCACCTTTGTAAAATTAACATGTTGGATATTACTTATCAATGGTATAAAAAGTTCTTGAGATCATATATAATTATCATCATACTAAAGGAAAACTTTATTTCTCTTTAAAAAGTTGAAGTTCTGGGTAGTTTGTCCGTGGCCTGTATTTAACTTCAATTAAAGCCTGAATTCTAAGAAAACTTTTGTTTTAAGGTAATTAGACTTCAGATATTAGAACCAGGTCAAGCTTTAGAGTAAAATTCAGTTTTAGATGTCTTCGTTTTATATGCCTCTGCCTACCCCTTCGGGGAAACAGGCGTGAGTGTATGTATGTATGTATGTATGTATGTATGTAGATGTCTTTCTTTTTCGTGTGTGGACAACACTGGTGTCAGAGTTTTTAGACCGCCCGAAGGCCTCCGACATGACCTATTGATTCTTGTTCTAAGACAGGAACCCGGACCGACAGCTTTCGGCCGAAAAAAACAAAAACATTGCAAACAATGTTTTACTTTACAAACCCTATTACAAACGGCAAGCCAAATCTCGCTATGACCTTCACGATCTGGTTTAAGATGACATACTGTAGCATGAGAAGCGCCTTGCTTTGGCATGAAACAAAAAGTATTATTAAAAAGAGATGAAGATGATCAAACTTATTGAAAGGCTAAAGATACTTTTTTTCATCGCCATAGCTTTTTCATAACCGCAAATAAAATAAACTAATCGTAAACTCTAAGCAAAACAGATATTCAAACCCTTAGATTAAGTAAAATTGATAGACCAATAATTTCATCCTCACGTCAGTTTCCAACATTGTTATACAGGATGTTATCCATTAGTACATCGGCATGTTGCTATTGCACTATTCCGTCGATAATTGGCTCAGATAAGCGTACGGACGGCGGGCAAACGGACAAACGACTAATTGCTGCGATAATCAGACACATTTGATGTGCAGAATAACATGAAATGTAGCAATCTATTTGCAATCTTGATGGAAGTAAACAAGTTAAAATACTATTTCCTGTGGTGCTTATAAGAGTTTTTGAATAGTAAGCATAATTAAGAATTATACCAGATTATATTATTAAACGAGTCTTTACAGCTTTTTAAACTTATTTAAAGTAGTCATACCACTTTTTATGACTTACTCTTTGCTCCTTGACAGAGGTCACATCATATTTGTTTTATTTTTTCAAACGCCCGCACTAGGAGCCAATCCTGTGTCGAAGGGTCTTTTAAACATTCAATCAACTGACACGCAAGACCCACACTCGAAGCAAAAATTTGTAGAACACGAAGCAAGAATAGAAAGACAACGACATTCAGCACAACCAAACCACTTTGTAATACGTGCAATGAAAAATTCCAAAAGAGACATCTGTACCTTGTTCTCGGGTCATCATCACCAGCCGTTTAGACTGCCCCACTGCTGGGTTTCTCAATTTGAGAAGGGTAAGGTGTTAGTCCACCACGCTGGCCAAGTGCCGGCTGGCAGACTTCACATGTCTTCCGAGAACATGACAAGCAGGTTTCCTCACGATGTTTTCCTTCACCAATTAGTAAGCGATAATTAACAAATTAATACGCACTTAACTCCGAAAAGTCATAGGTGCTAGTCGTGAGACCGATAGACAGAAACCCACTGCGTAGCAGTCTGTCGGTCTCTCCACTCAGCTATCACTGCTTACTCGGGCAACAAGAGCCGACAATGAATAGACCTTAGTTGTGTTAGTTTGAATTAAATTAAAGTGTTTGAAGAACAATGGCTGCAATAAATAGTTTTAAATTTCCCTAACTGACTGCCTCGTTGGTCCCGCAGCATAAATGTGCGCGTGGGATTGGGTGGTCTCGGGTTCGATCCCCGGGTCGGGCAAAGTATTATTGGGTTTTTCCGTTAGGTAGTTCTCAGTAGCAGCACGAAGTCTGGTAATGTGCCCGGTACGGCAATAGGCTCGCGCCCTATTACGTGGGACCTAAAAAATTATGGCGAAATGTGGGTGTAATATTACACCCTGCCTACGACTTCGGGGATACAGGCGTGAGACTATAAAATAAAAAAAAATATGTATATTAATGTAAATGGGTCTTAATCGTGTAAAATAAAGTCTGGTGTAACACACGTCGAAACGTCGGATCACCTTTCGTCGTCATAAGCATCAGCCTTCGCAGTCCACTGGACATGCATCTCCTCATTAGCTTCACTAATATACGTTCTCGGGTCATCGTCTCAAGTCACCGTATATGTTGTTATGCCTAAGGCACTAAGTCTGCCTAAGTACCACATTTTTAGTGCAAGAGATTAAATAAATAAGTATGTTTCTAAAAAAATAGTAAGACAATATCCGAGAGTAACAGATACATGTTAATAATAGTAATGAAGCTATGTAATGAGTCTTACAAGTTACCGCAAATGCCAAACGTGAAATAGGGCAGCTCTAGGTCAGCTAGACCCATGACCCAAAAAAGATTGACTAAATTCAGACAACTTTTCAGGTCATCGGGCTACCTACTCCTTCTTTCTGTCGTATCTTTTCTCATCAAGTAGGATGAAATAAAAGTGGAGAAAGAAATGTCCAGATGCTTAAGAAATGTCAGTAGAATTCCAGACGCTTTTCAAGAATAAGTGTGTGCAAGTATGTAGCAAAAAAGCTATATTTACTAAATTTTTCATTTTTTAAGAAGGTATTTTGTAATGGACAATATCTAATACAAAGTTCCGTATCATTAGTTCAAGTTTTGGTCTGCACAATCAACTATTACGAAAATATTTTACAAAGATATCAATCAGATCAATGAAGATATTTAACAAAATAGTTGTCAAAACAGTCAAACCAGAATAATCGACTTCGAATACAAAAGTAGTTTATTATACCAAACTTAAACAATTCTGACTTCACCCACACGTCAAATGAAAATCATTCCGGATTCGTTTACGTATCGCTCAACAGTTGCTACACTACCGTATCTACTATCGTGAAGTCGAACCGCTCTAAAACACGGCTACCATAAAAGCAAACGGAAAACACTCTCCAATAAACAAGCTTCTAAAATATACAACAAAAGATATCGTCTTCATATTCCTATTGGACGCCTAATGGACCACTAAAGTAGCTATGAATCCGCTATAAAATTATCAAACACCATGTAGGTAGGGAATCCTTTAGCGCTGTTGTGTTTGTGTTTGTCACAAGCGGCAGCCCTTATTTATTTTGTAGTTCGTCGGCGCTGCGAGCAAATTCGCTCACGGCGCGCTTTGCTCAGAATTAGGGTCACCACAAACGGATGATTATGATGTTTGGGTTTAAGAATTACGTTTCATGTTTTAATTTGGAAGTTGGATGTGGGTTGTATAAGTGGCATGTGCGTTGTATGACAGGCATGGCGAGTCGTTGGCTATTAGTCTCGACATCTCCAAAGCCTTCGATAGAGTCTGGCATCGTGCGATCCTTTCCTAGCTTCCAGCCAACGGCTTGCCGCCTCGATTGTGCAACTGGGTTGCCAGCTTCCTGCATGAGCGCCGTATACGAGTCCTTTGTGACGGTGAGTCATCGAAGTTTCTCCAGGTGAATGCGGGTGTGCCTCAGGGGTCCGTGTTATCGCCCACGCTTTTTCTTCTGCATATCAATGATATGCTCACTTTTGGGGGCATACATTGCTATGCAGATGACAGTACTGTACATGGGAGATATCTCGGACACCCTGCGGCTAAGCAAGCCGATACTGAGGATATAGGCGAACACTTGTTGCTGAGCTTGACCGGGTTCTGAATTGCATCTCGCATTGGGGTGATGAGAACCTGGTAGAGTTCAACGCCAAGAAAACACAGGTGTGCGCATTTTCAGCCAAGGTATCTACATTCCTTCCCCATCCCTCTCTTCTGGACACTCCACTACCGATTCAAGACAGCCTCAATATCCTGGGCATGGACATACGCAGAAATCTCAACCAGAAGAACTACATCGAGGGTGTCATCAAATCCGCATCTCGGAAACTTGGAGTCCTGAACAAGGTGAGGAGGTTTTTCACGCTGGAGCAGTTGTGTGTGTTATAAAAGACCCAGGTTCGCTCCTGCGTGGAATACTGCTCTTACCTTTGGAATGGCTCCGATCAGTTCTTATTGGACGCCTTCGATAGGTTGCAGCGGCGTGCTGTCCGTATCATCGGGGATCCAGAGGCCACTAAGACTCCTGAATCACTGCAATTACGCAGAGACGTAGCCTCAATGGCTGTCTTCTACCGCATCTATCACAGTGAGTGCTCCGAAGAGCTCTTTCAGCTAATCCCACCCTCTCCTTTCCTATCCCGAACGACACGTGCTTGGTTGAGGTGCCCACCTTTACACGGTAGAACAGATACCATTACGCACCAAACAGTTCGGCGCCTCTTATCTCTGCCGTACCATTAAGATGTGGAGCTCTTTACCAGTCCACGTGTTGCCCTCCACTTATTATCCCGGGTCCTTTAAGCGAGGCTTGAAAAAGCTTTACTCAAGGCCGTCAAGGTGAGGGCCATCATGCCATAATGCCATGCTGGCTGCTGGGATGATGGCCATCACTATGGGACTTCACTGACTGCTTAACATCAGGCAGCATGGAGTCAATTTGTTCGGCAGAAATAAAAAAAAAAATAAGTGGTTGATACTGTTTTAAAGGACTGCAGTAATATGTTTATATTTTCTCATATATCTGTTGAGCTAACTACCGGAATAGGATAAGTGAGAGATCATTGTAAGCATTTTGGTTCAGTCTAAATATACATTTAACTACCTTCCACCAGTGATTGCGCCCCTCGCATGGTTCGTCGGATACATTATGCACTTAAAGTGGCTTAATGAATCACGCCGTCCACTGCTGAAAACTGCATGAAAATCTGTTTAGCATTTGTTGTGTTTATCACACATAGACAGAAGGGCGAAGAAGACTTTGTTGTCTTATAATACTTATTGATATATTTCAAACAATATAAGAGGATGATATCATACCGAAATCTATACTGCACCAAAACAAAAAATATGAAGCGAAGTCAATAAAAGAGTTTGATTAGCACCTGCCAAGTTTGATATAAGCACATATGTGATGTCTATAAAAATTTATAATAAATTGTCTGATGAAATTAAAAACCAACCTAAATTTAAGCTATTTATAAAAAAATTAAAAACACTACTATTAAACAAATGTTATTACAATTTAAATGAATACTTGACTGACAAAATACAATAATATAAATATAAATTACAATAATATAAATAATAATAATACCTGCAAAAATAATAATAAAATCACTGACATAACTGACAAATTACATTAATATTAGCAATATAAATAAAGATAAATATATAATAATTGACATAACTCGCAAATTATACTAATATAATAAACGTATCTTTAAAAATATTATTAAAACTACAAACATAACCAATAAGTTGCAGACATATTATATACACTTGTACTATCAATCTATAAAATTAATATTATATCCACTATACCTACAAATACACATAGAATAATTATAAAGCAATGATCATTATAATAAAATGGAAAGATGTTAAAAATTAATTAAAATACAGTATATATACATTGCTATAAGTAATACAACTGTCATGCTATATTAGATATAATGCAAAACTAATATAATTATAATTAAATATGAAACAGAATTAATCCAGAACAATGCGGCTGAAGCCCTCTTCCTCCCTTCTACATTTGCTGTGCCTGACAGGGTCCATGATGATACCATGTATTATTTTTATAACACCAAATTAACATTGTGGAATGCAAATAAAGTATTGAGTATTGAGTATTGATATACAATATACATACAGGGTGTCACAAGACCCATCACCAAGCCGAAGTATACTCGTTGTGGACATCATGCCGAGTCATACTAACCAAAAATAATACCTGGGAAACAATTTTTTTTTGAGTTTTCTCATTTTATAAACCGCAATTAAAGCGCGCGCGTGCAATGTTCGAAATACCTACTTATCCATGGGGTGATAGGGCATCTAAAGAACATATTGGCGGGGTAAATGCATCGATTTTGTACCTAATTAGAAAAAATACATACTAACTTTGAGCCTCAATATCTCCTGAACCAGTGATTTCCCAGGTATGGTGCCGAAGTAAAAAATGTTCGTACTGATTGGTACAACATGGGATTTCAGTTTTCGTTAAGGGTCTTTTTACATCCTGTATAATTATACTAATATTTTCGTAATTATTGATTCATTTGCTAACTTTATTAGTTGAACTTAGCCAATAAAAGGAAATATATATTACACGATGAGATAATATTTTTGAGATTCTGCCATTTTGCCGAAAAGATTTTGACAAAATTTCATTACCCAAACAAATTTTAGCAACCTTTTTTTTTACCATTGCAATATTTCAAATGATTTTAGTACGCATATTTTTATTTGGTAAAATTTTTACTTGGTAAAATTTTTACTTGGCAAAATATTACCAAGTATAATGTAATTATGGCATTTGGTCTTTAATCAAATGATTTATCACAGCAAACAATATTCAGACAATAAACGTTTGGTGATATTAGTTTATTTATAGAAGTAGTTAGAGTAGGTTAATTATTTAAAAAAAAGAGATTGTTTTTAGTAGGTTACCCGGAACTGAACTATTTAGATTATAATAATTATTGATTTTGCGTAAAAACTGTTATTCCAACTGAAATATTTGACTAAATAAAAAATGTTTAAAATACTAGTTGGTAAACAAGTTATAGTTTAAACGTTCATTGCCCAAACATTAGGTTTGCGTTACATTTTTTTGTGAATACATTCTTTGCTAAGTAATAATTTGGCAAATGAAATTACGCGAAAAATTTTTTGGGAAGTGAAAATTTGTCAAATTCCTTACGGTCAAACAAGAGAGACCCAATATTTTTACTATTTGCTGGTTTAGGTATGGCACGGATGGAAAAAGAAAATATGGTTAAGACTTCTTCCACACTTATTTTTCGCGATCACATCTTAACACTCCCAATTGTCACCAATCCCCACTAACAATTCTCCCAAAAATTTGACCATGTTTTTCGGCAACGTATAATTGCGTATGCATGTGTGCATAAGTCCCAGGTTAAGTTATCCCAAGAAACGCACATGGCAACCCTATCGACGATAAATACAGACAGTTTGTCAACAAAGGAGATGTCGCAGTAAGTTCGCGATATACAATCGTTTGTATTGCATCGTTTTACAGCCGATGGGGTGCCGATCCCATGGATAGGGTGAACTCGTAACCCTTGAGACAAAAGGCTATAACTTCAGTTCTATGACAAACAAATATACCTATTCATTAACAGGCATTTATATGAATAAGTATATTTCTTTGTTAGAAAGTTGTAACTAAGTCGCAATGGTTTTACGACGCTGTGCAGAGTTTTGTGGCTACAATCCTCCACCCTGGCTGGAATTGAACTATTCGAAAATTGGCGTAAAACAAAATAGTAGGAAAGGTGGCATCAATAGGATAGTTTCCAGGGTCAAAATAATTACATTTTATTTAGTCCGTATTTTAGATTAGGTATAAAAAAATATTGGACACGTATTTTTTCTTTTTTCGTTTAAATAAAAAATAACAAAGATATAGACCATTAAAGTTACGTGTGACGTCATCTAGTGCTAAAAATGCAGCACGGCGTGACGTAATACGTAACTTTAATGAGCTATATCTTGGTAATTTTTGGTTTAATTTACAAATAAAAAATACGCATCGCTTATTTTTGAATAATCTAAAGGACGGACTTATAAAATTGTTTTTGTCAACTAGCCTATTTTGGGTAGGTATTTGAGGCAGGCTGAAAACTTGTCTCATACCTCTCCTATTATACCCCAACACGAAACTGAACTAAATCAATCGCGATTTCTTTTTTTTTCGAAAATGTATTTAAGGCAACATACAATTTTTAAATGTTGTAATTTAATGTTCAAAAAATTTAAAAAAATAAGCCAGACGATTTAGTCGGGGCTATAACATTGCCAGGCGCGTGCAAAAATATTTTGCAAGCAAATATAAAAAATACCTTTGAGGCAACTTGAATCGTTATAGGTAATTTTCATTGCCCTTATTTTTTATTGCATTGCACCTTTGACAAATACTTAATGAAATAATAAAACCCATATTTAACCAAAAAGGTACGAAAAACACAAAATTGAACCAGTTCCAAAAACTAGGAAACAAATTAAATTCTTTCTGTTTAGTTTTTGGTTAATTTGTCGTTGGTCTCGCGGCATAAATGTGCGCGTAGGATTGGGAGGTCTCGGGTTCGATTCCCGGGACAGGCGTGAGTCTATAAATAAATAAAATAAAATTGTAAAAGGGCAGTGTTTCCTTATGAGTGTAATTTTCTCTTTTGTGGCATGTGTGGTTTATTTTGATGGCGGTCGACGTTCAAAGCTCCGTTGTAAAAATTACAAGCGAAAGCTGTTTCAGTTTTGTTGGTTAAATGTTCAATATAATTCGTTTCAGACTTTGAAACTAATGGTTTTATGTATGTTTATGCTAATTTTAAATAAAGAAGACGTGCAGTTTTATATAAAATGATGGTGGTTGATATTTTGGTTTGGAAGATGAATTAGCACTTATCAAAGCACATAATATCCACTGAATGTCCAAATTAAAAAAAAAGAGGTAAACATTGAAATATAAAATCACAAACAATTTTTTTTATTAGAAACACATTAATGTCTCAATACGCGAAAAGCAGCGATAGCTGAGTGAAGAGACCGACAGACTGCTACGCAGAGGGTCACGGGTTCGAATCCACGCCACGCACCAATGACTTTTCGGAGTTAAGTCCGTATTTAATTGTTAATTATCGCTTGCTAATCGGTGAAGGAAAACATCGTGAGAAAACCGGCATGTCTGAGAGTTCTCCGTAATATTCTCGAAAGACATGTGAAGTCTGCCAACCCACACTTGGCCAGCGTGGTGGTCTATGGCTTTACCCTTCTCATAGTGAGAAGAGGCCCGTGCACAGCAGTGGGACAGTATAAAGGGCTGATGATGATGACTCAATATTTGATTGCACTCCATAACTTACATATATCAGTGTAACAATATCACAATATGGTGTATATATCTGCTTAGCATCAAAACATTTTAAAAATGTTTATTTGAGGTATTTTGTGCGATTTTAGGGATTTTTTAAGATATCCTGCCATATAGTCTAGCATCATTCTCAAATTAAATAAAAAATCATCACCTAATAATATGGTTTCATCCAAATATTGTGCTACAACGTCACTTAGGCGAATTGTGTACTGCTCATAAAATTACTCGTTCACAGGATGATTCTATCTCAAAAGGTTCGGTACTTTCCAACAATGAAAAAAAATTAACTTAACCTTCAATTTCAGTTCAAATTGGTTTTATCACATAAATAATAAGAATTCTGGATAGATAAGAAAGTGGACCCCAAGTTCAGAGGTGAACTGCCGTTCTCCTCTGATAATAAATAAAAAAATGTAGTTTCTAGATTTTTTTGGTTTAAATGTAAGAACTCAGTAAAACCAATATAGGTAACGTGATAAAATCTGTAAACTGTAGTTTAATTTCAATGTCCTCCCCGTGGGGCTTAGTAACCGTGGCTTGGATACCCGCGGCGAAGCTAAGAGAGATCCCGGGAGTGGACGCTCCGCGTGGGCTTGGAGGGGGCCTGCGCAGGATGCGTCCAAAGGTGCGGGTGTGGGGGACAGTTCTGTCTGTCCCTCGCGCACGTGTCGGGCGCGGTCGCGGGAGGAAAGGCGTGTCGATGGCGCGGAAGGTGATGCCGCGCGCCCTATCTCCCGCGACCAAATGAGGGCGCACCTTTGTTGCGTCGCGGTGGGGCCGCAGAGGAAGAGGAGATGCGGTGCTGTCAGGTTGCCGTCCTCCCTATCCTCTGCGGCCGCTGGGTGTTTCGGCGGCGGAGCCCAGCACCTTCATCCGCCGCCAAGGAGGTTGTGGCCTTCGGGCTATCCGCCGGGATGTCAGGGTAGAATGCTAACGCGACTCCCTGGCGCCTCTAAAATGGCTTTGAAGTATACGCTGTGGTTTTAGTGGGTATTACGGCCTTGCACTCCAGCCTTCGATTCCCACATACATGCGTAAATGCATTTCCAAAGCGAAGAAAAAAACAAATTGAATTTCAATGTGTAACATTCGCGTAAACCCATGAGGATATTAGGAGACCTAAATAAATATCTACACCTGTCAATGTAACTTGTTGAGTAGCAATCTGAATACACCCTGTATTCAGATTGCGCTGTGTGTGTGTCACCGCTCATGCGCCGCTTGCGATTTGTGCAGCGCACAAGCAGCGCATCCACGAGTTCATCATAATTATCTGGACAAACCCTAATATAGAAAAAATCGCTTTAGCCAAAACCCATAGAAAGCGGTTGAATTTTGCTTTTTTACTAGATAAGTAGTCTAAAGTGAAGCAAGCATCAACGGCCGCTTCATAACAAAACACTCAACACAACACATTCCGTAAATAATTTCGCAAGCCCTACTTCCTTTAAAAAAATATTATAATGACCCACCAAAAGGTCGCAGGATGAAAGAAACCCCCTACAAAGTCTAGCCCTTTTAGTCGTAATTGAGAAATTGAATTTTCATGTCGCGTTTAAGTTAGGTTGGCGAAATTCTACTGTTTTTTATATTTAACTTATTCAAATTGTCGAGGTTTAGCTCTAATAATATTTTTATGTAGTTCAATTAAAGTAAGTTAAGGCTTTTATGGTAATATAATACGGTGATTAAAGTAGTTTTAAAGAGTTGGTGAAAAGATGGTTGGTGAAAGTCTATAGTTGGTGATTTTACGTACTACGTAGTAAAAGTTATTACTGTTAATATAATGCAATAAAGGTAAACCTTTTTCATAGTATTAGGTTATCACACGATCTGCCGCCCGCCTGATGGTGATCAACCCGTTATAGTACTTTAACGCTCATAAAGCCAATCATTCCAGCATTTCTATAAACAGATGAGTTATCCTAGTCATGTTATCCTTATCTTTTTTATATTTCTTGTTCCCTACTATAACCGTTGGTAAGATTTTGCACGTACTACTCATATCACCAAAAGCGGCCTTTGGCACCTCAGTCTGTAGACCCAAGTATGTCTCCGCTGAGCTGGCTACCAAAATGTGTAGTATGCCAGTGCTCCCACCAAGCGGCAACAAACAATGAAATTATTTTTAAATTGTGGATATTTTTTAAACATTTCTGTTGACGGTTTCTAAGTATATAATTAATATCTATGACTGAAATTTAAAAATGTTTTAGTTTTTCCTTGATTCATACACTAAACACTAATTGTTTTCTAAATTTGAAGCTTCTATGTTGGCTAGAAGTGCCTTAGACTTTTGATGATCGGTCAGTGAGTGACAAAATTGAGAATTTTGACTCGTTGTAATTCCTAAACTACTGGTTCAAATTGAATGAAATTTATTTATTTATTTATTTAGTTAAAGAAAACCAACAGCTACAGCAAATGAGTATGTGACTACAACTTCGCAACATACAGCCAATTACAGGTTTCCACTAATAGTAGTACAATATTTTACAAAATCTTAAGCGAACACTATGTAGCACACAACACTGACAGTAAAAATAGATTTAAATAACAATAGGTATTTATATAGTACGTTATGAAGTGACTAAGATTGTGAACAAAAGAATTTAAGGTTTAGCTGCCTTGATTTGAAATACACCATCTTTATAAAATGCCTGCATGGTTACTAAACAATCAGGGTTCTAGTTTTATCCACAACGAAGTTATAAAGGGTCGAAAATGGCTTGAATTGGTTCAAGAAAAGGATGGTACGGCCGTGCCGCTTTTTTGCTCTACTTGGTGGGGGCACTGTCGTGCCCACTGATTTCAGTAAAAAGTCACAAGATGCGCGTTTTGGTTTAAGGTTCTCACTATGCCTCGATTTTCCCTACATGAATTAGCGTCAACCACCCAAGCAACACGCAGAATCTACTAGCAAAATAACAGTACAAAGCATTTTCACTATGAGACATTTTTTACCCAACAAATTTACATTCTCGTTGAAAATTAAAACAAGCAAAATTTTTATACCCTTTAAAGAAACGCGACAGTACTTTATATCAGTTAAATATATCACACATTTTATGAGCGATAAGTGTTTTCATACGATAAGCTTTAAGATGTTATTTTAATGAAAAAAGTGAACGAAACTGTACTAACGATCTTAAAATGTTCACCCGCGAAAAGTGGATCCTTGATTTAAGTTTATGTTGTTTGTAGAAAACGTAGAAGTAGGTATTATAACTTAAGTGCTATTAAAAATAATTTGAAATATTAGTTTACAAATGTTTGAAAATAAATCTGATATATAAATTACTTAAGCTCTAAATCTTATACTAAAGCGTAATAAAATAGTATTTATGTGGGTATATAAACGGATTAGGTACTTTAGGAACAATATAATAATAAAATTAATTTATTTATATCAAACGTCTACGTTTACAACTACAAGGTAAAACTCTTATATTTGTAGGTTTTTAGTACTTAGTATTTTCTTTAAAAGGCATGTTTGTGACTCTTTTTTGCATAAAATAACGCATATACTATAAAATGCTCAAGATTTCCTTGTCAGAAAATTTACAATACATTACGAGCAGTGGCAAAGTAAATTAAAGAAACGGTAACCTATGTAATTGTGGTATTGTTTCAGTAATGGATTTCAATCTCGTAGTTATGTGTAATTACCGTTATAATTGCATAACAACGTTACACTTTATGAGTTTTTATTATTCACAATCACCTCGGCAAGAAAGTTTATATACATTTTCTAAGCTACCATATAAAGCTGCAGCTTGGCTTCTAAAAACACGTATATCTTGAACAATTGCTCACTAAGTGCTGTAACTCTTCTAGCGGATTAATGGTTCATTATTCTGCAGGCTACCCAGGTACCTGTATCTTAACGATGGTTTTACAACGGAGCCTCACCAAGTTATTGGTCTTCAAACGTGGTATGTAATTGTGTTTCTTGAAATATAACGTGTCGTAAGAGAGTTCAATCTTTGACATTGAAGCAAGGTTTCTCAAGTCTTACGGAGGCGTGACGTGATATTAAAAGATCGTAACATAGCATTGCTCGTTTAAATGCTTGATGATTTACTCTGAACGTAGAACAGCCATTGCTCCTGAAATATTTAGAGGGAGAATTAGCGAGCATTCTATTTAAAGCTAGGACTTAATTTTGCTCAAAGTGGAGCAATAAGACTGGAGATGTTATACTAGTATATACGAGGTCTGAGTTGTTCATATTGTGTAGTTGTATCCATGCAGTAACTAAGGCTTTTATGGACACATGCTATGCTGTCGTTAGAAGAACAATGTTTCTTTCTATTGTGTGTTGTTTTCGGTGACTATGACAAGCAATACATTTTTAAGGTTGATAATGGATTGCAGTATTGGAGATAAGAAGTAGTAAAACTATAAATGTAAACCTCCATGCTGAGCATAAATTACTAACCGAAGAGTTGTATGAGTGTTTCGTTATAAAAGACTGCACTAAAAATAAATCTTGTGACGCGTTGGACATGTAACAACAGACACAAAGTACATCCAGACTTGACAAAACAATTTATGGATCACACATGTGATTGAACCCACACTTAAAACACGACGCCAAGCACCGTGCATTCAGCGTTTATGTATCTAATGTCAGATTGTTTTTAAGTCGCCCGCGACATAGGCTTTATTCTAAATATAGGAGTCGTCATAAAAATAAAAATATGTCACACCTTGTCATAAACATAATTATAATTGTGGCGTATTATTCAGTCCCTTATACGGGCCAATTTAAAGCTAAACTTAACAGCAACATAAAATCTCTTCAGTTATGTAGCATGTATCAAAGATGATGTAGAGAATGTTGTTCAGTAGCCAGTCAGTCATGTACTAGGTTGTCAGTAATCTCAACGCAACTTGTAAGTGGTCTAAAAGACAAACAAGCTGCTTGTGTCAAAAGTTGGCATAATTTATTACAAGTGTCTGATTTGAGGCTAAGCTGTTTATAGGAGATTAGGAGTGGGATGGTCGATTAGATAGTTTACTTGATAGCACCTGTCCTAGATACAAGAAATACGAAATTGGGTGAGAAGGTAAACGACTTGTACTCCGATAACTAAAAAATACATACATACATAGACTCACGCCTGTTTCCTCGAAGGGGTAGGCAGAGGCATATTAAACGCCCACTTTTCGCCAGTGTTTTGATCCCACGTAATAGGTGGCGAGCCTATTGCCGCTTATCGGGATATTTTGTTTGCCAGAGCCTCGTCCGTTGATCGGCAGGTGCACCACTTGCAGGTGAGGTTGGCTTGGGACCCTAAGTTCTTGGTGGGAACCCTATGCACCCTAAAAAATAGTTCCTATGAAAAATAATAAAAATGACTTCTGACTCCTACAGCGTATCCTTTGTATCCCCAGCTAGGTACGCCGAACTATTATTGTTATTTATAGTTACTTTACCACGGCTATAATATCACATTTAATATTATAATAACACCTACTCAAAAGATTATTTTTTCTGGATAGGAATGGAATACACTAAGCTTCAAGCAGTCAGTAGCACCATTACAACTGAATTCATGACTCAATTTGATTAAAAATGAGAATCCTATTAAAGTCATCATAGTTTGATAGGTAACATCAAAGTTTGATAGCTCATTGGAAGCCTAACACCGTCACCCACATAGCAACAAGAACTCACATCCAAGAAACAACAAACAAGCATCTTCGTAAGTAATATAACACCATCCAAAACTCTTCTAATCATCCGCAACAACCCTAGAACCCCTTCTATAGAAATAACGGGGTTAATAATTTCCCGTCAAAGCTCACCGAAGATATTCCACATAGTAGATAAACAGGGAAACAATGGCATGCCTGTGACAAAAAGCTTGATTGATTGAGGCTGCCTGGAGACGACACTGTGATCGATCAGCCATCATTACTGGTTATTATCGCGCAGTATATTATCTACTGTGTTGCGAATAGGTGACAAGAGACTGTGGTGTACATTCATTTTGTACCGTGTATTTTATTAATGGAATCAGGCACTAAGCGTGAATGTAGAGTAATTATGTGATTTATCTGTAAATATGACATTCACAAGTGACATATCTCAATGTGATGCTTATTAACGCTAAATTTTCTTATTGAAAATATTTAGTAGGACTTAGCGTTTCTTGGAATCAAAATAGTAATTCCGTATTCGTAAAAATAAAGTCGGATTACTTACCGAGCTCGACAGTCGAAGTTAAACTAAGATAAGGTGTCAAAATAAAACCCATTTTTATTAGGTATTAATTTTTAATTAGTCGTTCCGTAACGTTACCAGATTTTTCCAACTTAAACCTGGCCTACAATTCTACTATAGACACTATCTAAAATTATTAGAATAAATAGACACAACATGTTTATATTTTCAAATTTATTGTTCATTACAAAAAGTAATACATACTAGTTGTTCTACTCGTTAGCAGTAAATTCTGGCTGAAAAATTAAACGCACCATTTCTTCACGCTCTGTTTAACAAAGATATTTCGACGTGGCCACTAGAATGATAAAATTTAATATAACGGACCAGGCCACAATGTTCTTGTAATTTTTACTACAGAGATTCCATCCCTAATAAACGTTATTGGTATTTTATTATTAGCTTTTATTATTTCGGAAAGAATTCGAATGTGATTGTGGTTTTATTAGAAACGTATTCTTTTAAATGCGTTTCTGATTTTGGACTGTGCCTTAATATTCCTTATTTTTTTCGTGCTGCGATATTATATACGAAATTGTTTTTCATTTTCCGCATTTGTCGCTTCAAGAAATTGCAATATGAAATTATTGCAGAAGAAGTCATGATCGTATTCGCCTTACTTTCTGTGATCTCCGAAATATGTAAAGATGTAACATTTTCCCTGTTAAATTACATTATGACGAAATAAATATGATTTTTTATTTCTTTTCCCTTTTGACAACATCTTGGTACTGGTGAGAGGGTGGTGGAAATACCAGCGCTCCCAAAACGTTTCGTAATTTCTGAAGATATGACAGATTAAGTTATTTTTACTCTTAATACTTATGTTATTTTTTCTTTTCTTAATACACCATGATATATGCAAAAATATGTCGATAGGCGTGAAATACGTCAAACCACCATGAGATGACGTACTTGCGAAATATTTCATGTGCATACTAATGACCTGATTCGACAAACTAGTTTGGTAGGCAGCGATGTACTAATGGATGGCAAATGCACGGTGAGCACCACTGACTTTTCTTAGTTAAGTGCAGTAAATGTAAAATAGTTCTTTGCTGCCAAACTGTGAAGAAAAACATTGTGAAGAAGCCTGCCTGACTGAGAATTCTCGATAATGTTCTCAAAAACATGTGAAGTCTGCCAACCCATACTTGGCCAGTGTGGTGGACTATGGCCTGATCCTTTCCACAATGACTCGATGCCTATACCCAGCAGTGGGACAGATAATCTCATCCAATATTATAAATATTTATGTAAGTATATTGTATTTTTATGTATATGTAAGTATATCTGATGCCGGTGTAACTTTGGTAAAGCATATTTTTAATGCTTGGGAAAACTCGAAGGATGCCATTGGTGTTTTTTGTGACCTATCAAAGGCCTTTGACTGTGTGGAACATAATACGCTTTTACTTAAATTGAAACTTTATGGTATTAGAGATACCGCACTCAATCTTGTTGCCAGCTACCTTAGTGATAGAATTCAGTATGTAGATGTTAATGGGAGTAGGTCTCTAGGTTTGCCAGTAGGAATGGGCGTTCCACAGGGCTCTATTCTCGGTCCATTTCTTTTTTTAATATATATTAATGATTTGCCGTTCTTTGTACAAAATTTATGTGATATTGTTTTGTTTGCCGACGATACGTCACTAATTTTTAAAGTTGATCGTAAATTAAGTAACTTTGATACCGTCAATAACACTCTTGCACAAGTATTAGATTGGTTTTCGACAAATAATTTGGTACTCAACTCAAGCAAAACCAAATGTGTTAAATTCTCTTTGCCTAATGTCAAAAGTGTTCCTACTAATATAATTTTAAATAAGGAAACAATTCAACTAGTCGAATCAACCGTATTCTTAGGTGTAACTTTAGATTGTAAGCTTCAGTGGGGCGCCCAAATATCCTGTCTCGCAGTAAAACTTAGTTCTGCAGCGTTTGCAGTTAGAAAAGTTAGGGAATTCACAGATATAGATACTGCTAGACTAGTTTACTTTAGTTATTTTCACAGCGTAATGTCTTACGGAATAATGTTATGGGGTACAGCTGCTGATATACAGACTATTTTTGTCATTCAAAAAAGGGCCATACGTGCAATTTATAAGTTAGGTGCTAGAGATTCTTTACGTAATAAATTTAAAGAAGTAGACATATTGACAGTTGCATCGCAATATATATATGCTAACTTAATGTACATTAAGAAAAACTTAATTCTATACCGCAAAAATAGTGATTTGCACAACGTGAACACAAGGAATAAGCATAAACTGGTGGGAACTAACTACCGTCTACATAAAGTTCAGAACTCATTTGCGGGGATTGGTATACGATTTTTCAACAAATTGCCTCTTGAAATAATGAATTTACCCATGCACAAATACAAACGGACAATTAGGAACTTTCTTTTACAAAGGGGTTATTACACTATTAAGGAATTTTTAAATGATAAGACACCGTGGGGATAGGCTTGTTTAACTCACGATTATTTTATTTACATGTTAAGTGGAGGTGCCTCGTGAACACATGATTTTTGCAGGATTTGGATATTTTTATGATTTGTTGAATGTAGTTTAACATTATTTATCTCTGATCATATCATTGTTCACTTGTCACCTTCACAAAATTCTTTCTACATTTGCATTCCTTCACGTGTTCCACAAACTTATGTTAATAATAACGATCTGGAAAATGGAGGTAATTGGCGGTCATGGTCAGTATACCAATAGATTGTTTCTTACTTCTGGTTCGTATACCGTTGTCGTCATGCTCACTAAAATGTCATTTCTTGTGGTGGCGTCATGTGTCGGGTCATCCCTTTCCCTCTAATATGGCGAGAGGGATGATGGCTGGCACATGCGTCATACTCGTGAACGGGTGCTACTTGCGATGACTGGTCGATGACGGTCTTGCGGGCTGGTATTAGATTTTAATATTTAACTGCATCATTTCCATCATGGTTCTGATCACTTTCGCGGATTGCCTGCATTATTAGGTATATATAATGTAAGTGGATGCTCCTGTTTCACCATGTCTATTCTGAGAAGGCTAACCAAAAGTATTATGCTTGAGTATTATGATGTACAGTAAATATATACAAGTGATATAGAAGGTGTAACAGTTGCAGCACCTTACAAAATGTAAATTGTGTATTATGCAAAACCTGGCGATGAAAAAGAGTGACCGTGAGTTTTATTGCCCGTTCTTTCTCATGGTTCTACCTATTGCTTTGCGAACGTGGCAGTAAATGTAAATGTAGAAGCAAACAGTAATAATGTTTTAAATTTGAGTATAAGTAATTATTTTATAAATTTATTATTTTGACGTTCATAAGCGTCACATTGTGACCCAAATGAATAAAGGATTTTGAATTTGAATTTGAATTTGAATCTATGTATAAGTATGTATTTGTAGAAGTAAATATCTTGTATGTATTCTATCCCTATTATGTATGTAGGTATATTATTTTACACTAGTTACATCTAAATAGTAAAATGCACCTACCACTTTCATCTCTTTACCACCTTAAGGTTGACAGGTAGAGAATGCCATATCTGCCGTCCTTTAACTATAACCCCGTTAACCCTCAAATGGTCGATTTTGAGTTTTGAATGCAAAGTAATACTGTTTTAAATTCTCTATCTTTCTGTCTAAGAACCATATCTTTATCACTTACGGTTATAGAGATATTAAAACATGATTTACCGTTAAATGACAAAATATGCAACTAATGCTTGACTAAAAAGTGACTATACCACGCTTCTTAGCTTAATGCACGTTAAAGTTACTTAGTTTCAAAATTTGCCTAATACTTTTTTAATTTTTTATAAGCTTAAACTACGTTAATTGAATATTCTTAACTACAAATACACTAAGAGCCTATAACATGTTTATAGTTAAGGATCAATTTTGATAAAACAGGAATAAAAACAATGCTATAAACTATTTATGATGAAAACCTTATCTTAATTCTGGTTAGACGACCATAACGGTATTTTTGCCAAGTAATCAATATTGCTATTTGCTCAAAGCAATTCGTTAAAAAAAGCGTTATTTACTTCTAACATGGATTTTTTCCAAAAAAATATTAGTAATTCTTAACTTAATAACGGCTAGCCCACGTTACCTAACTAGAATCACGTTATCCGTTCCTCGCGCTTCATTAATTCCGGGAGTGTGCGGGGATGCCATATGCTTGCGAGGATGGGATATGCGCGCAGGGAGGTTTGCCATTCCGCTCGGAGAGCTTATAGCGTGCGTCATCGCATCGTGTTCCCGCAAAAACTCAAATATGTCGGGGAGCATTAAGAGGTAAAATTTGAAAATTTTTGTGTAATACTTTATTAACATTATCTTCCTTAACATCTCCACCAAGTTTGAGGGAAGAATATCAGACTAACGAATTAGTCATATTTATAAAATTATTATGACTGCCATGTTGGTTTGCTATTATCCCTCAGACTAACTAGGTGGATTGACTACCTTTGACGGGCAGGAACTGGATGAGAGTAGCCTCGAATCCACCATTGGCATTACCATTACTATATAGCAGCATACATAAATTGCAGCTTTGCTAAAACACTAGTTCCCTGCGAAATGAAGAGTGAGAAAATCAAAATCATGCAACTTCAATAGCACGACTGAGAAAGTATCGAATGGTCTGCCCGCGTGTCAGAACCGACCTATGTGTCTGCCTTTGTGAATATATGTTTATAATAATAATTTAAATAACATATATTATTTTTAGCTTTACTAAAATAACGTAAATTTTATGAAAATTTGGAAACTTTGATACTATATAAAATATAGTTGGAACCGGAACAAGTGTCTGCCATTATGTTTTTCTATAAAAAAAACTATATATTTTAAGATATCAAAACGGCAGACATGCTGCGATCACGTTTTGAAAGTCAATTTTCATGCTTTTCGACTTCTACGCACGCCTAAAGGAACCCTCTATGGGAATAGCGAACCCCCATTTGATCTATAGCAGATACATTAGTATAACTAGCATTAATACGGAGTTTGCTACTATACCGTAAGTCTGCGGAACACTGGCTCTTAGATTAATAGCTTCAAAACCCATTACACCGTTGTCATGGGAGATTTTAACGCGAAACTAGGCAAACGAGCGGTGATGAGCTGAGGGTAGAGCAATTTGGATATGGACATCGAAACTCGCGGGGCCGCTTGTTGGCTAGCTTCATGGAGAAGGAAGGACTCTTCATGATGAATTCCTTTTTCAAAAAGCTAGAATGTCGCAAGTGGACCTGGATAAGTCCAGATGGTGCCACCAAAATGAGATCGATTTCATTATATTAATGAAGAGGTTAATATTTAATGATGTCTCTGTGATCAGTTCGCCTAAAGCGGGCCGCGGTCACCGAATGGTAAGAGGCACATTGAATATTAGTCCCAGCCTCGAACGGTCGAGATTGATGAAGTCTATGCTCCTACCAGCGCCAGTTCAAATCTAAAACCCCGAGAGCTTTCAGCTTGAGCTACAAAACCGCTTCGAATGCCTGGGAGAATGCGTAGATGTGGACGACTTTAGTGACAGGTTAGTGAATGCTGTCCATACAACAGACTTAAAGTTCTTAAAGCCCATGACGATTAAAAGAGCCCATAAAATCTCTGATCCGATCCTCGAGCTTATACAGGAAAGGTGTAAGATGCTTCTGCATGCCTCGGACGATATGCCAAAGTATCAGCGGCTTAATAAACAGATCTCTAAGTCTCTGATTCGCGATCTTCGCCAATACAACAATTAGTGTGTTCAAGACGAATGGTGACAGAATTATCACGAGATCACGAGATAATTCAGTCACCATTCGTCTTCAGCCTTGTTAACCCACCTGCCCGATATACAGATCTCTTTTGAACACTTTGGAACCATAATCTGCTCGATTGCTTCTTGAACACACTTAGTTTTGTATTGGCGGAGATGGCGAATCAGAGACTTAGAGATCTGTTTATTAAGCTGAGGTGGGGGAGCTGAGGTGGGGGAGCTGAGGCTACGAGAAGAGATCGAACTGGACAGCTATACACGACTACACGACCACCTGTTATTACTCCAGTCACTGACCCTAGAGCTGGATTGACCCGACACTATACGAAAGATACCCCGGACATGACATCTCGTCAGCATGCACGGGTTAAGAGTGGCCCTAAATCAACTCAAAACCAACAAGGCACCGAATGATGACGGAATTACGTTACAGCTTTTGAAAGCTGTCGGCGCACCTGCCATGGAAAAACTTTGAAAGTTATTAAATCCTGTCATACTCGAGGGCAAAACGCCACAGGCATGGCACAGTGTGGTGGTGCTTTTCGTCAAGAAAGGCGATAAAACCCTTTTGAAGAACTACAGACCCATCTCACTCCTGAGTCACGTCTAGAAGTTGTTTTTAGGGGTCGTCTTAAATCATCTCGAGACCAAGCTAGACGACTTCCAGCCTCCCGAACAAGCGGGTTTCCGTAAAGGCTATAGTATTATAGACCACATACATACGCTACGGCAGGTTAAGTCTGAAGAGTATAACCAGCCTCTATACTTGGCGTTTGAGGACTATGAGCAAGCCTTCGATTCGATCGAAACTTGGGCGGTACTGCAGTCTCGACAACTGTGCCATCGACGACTATCGATACGTCGAAGTGCCGTAGTGTTTGTTCGAAAACGCCGGACTCGGCATCAAATAAACGGCGACTACTTACACCTTCTATTTGCTGATTATATCGTAGTCATGGCTCAGACCATGGAAGACCTCAGCACAATGCTCGATGGCCTCCGTAGAGTCTCCCAACAAGTAGGTCTTAAGATGAACATGGACAAGACGAAAATCACGTCTGACTTCCATGTCGTACCTGCTCCTATTCAGGTTGGGAACTCTACACTCGAAGTTGTCGACAAGTACGTATAACTGGGAAAATGATCCGATTGGGTAGGTCCAACTTCGAGAAAAAGGTCATTCGTCAAATTTAATACGGTTGGGAGGCGTTCAGGAAGTCACGGCATATCTTCACGCCTGATATCCCGCAGTGTCTCAAAACGAAAGTCCTTGACCAGTGTAATCAGTGTATGTTGCCAGTGATGATCTATGGAGCCGATACGTGGTCACTTGGGCCTTATCCGGAAGGTCCGGGTTACTCAGAGGGCAATGGAAAGAGCTATGCTCGGTGTTTCCTTGCGAGATCGAAAAAGAAATGAGGAGATCCGTAGGAGAACCAAAGTCACCGATATAGCTCTCCGAAAAGCCAGGCTAAAGTGGCAATGTGCAGGGCACATAGCTCGAAAGACCGATGGCCGTTGGGGCAGGAGGGTTCTTGAGTGGCGACGCACCGGACGACGCAGTAGGAGTAGGCCTCCCACAAGGTGGGCCGATGATCTGTATAAGTTTGCGGGAAGTGGTTGGATGCAGGCGGCTCGAAATCGAGTCTGTGTGGAGAGCCTTGGGCGAGACTTATATGTCCAGGAGTGGACGTCTCTAGGCTGACATGATGATGACTCATCATCATCCTCCTAGCGTTATCCCAGTTTCAATCTGGGGTCCGCTTACTAGTCTAACCGGATTTGGCTGAATATTAGCTTTTTCCACGGAGCGACTGCCTGTCTGACCTCCGCAACCCGAAGGGATAGCGATATTCCATGGTTTAGACTAGTGTCAGTTTATGTTAGAAGGTACTGACGCCCTGTAACGATTGTCAAAGATCTTCATGACAACCGGGACCGACGGCTTAACGTGCTCTCCGAGGCACGGGACAAGCAATAATTAACAATTCAATACGCACATAACTCCGAAAAGTCATTGGTGCGCGCCGTGGATTCGAACCCGATACCCTCTGCATGGCAGTCTGTTGGTATCTCCACTAGGCTATCGCTGCCTTGACATGATGATGACTATGTGATTGAAAATATTATTACCGTCTATTATACGCAAATATAATAGATGAAATAGCCACTATGAAAATAGGGCCTTAAAATATACTTTTTTAGCTATTTATTACTTAATAAGATTAGAAAAATAATCAAGGCTGTGCTTATAAATTTTACAAATAGCTGTATATGTTGATGATAAGTGAAATATATATGTTGATGATAAGGAAATTTATTTAAATAAAACTTTTTAATTTAATTGATTACATTTTCATACTGCATTTTATTTAATTATCCAGTTTTTTGATATGTGATGCTTAGCTACTTACTTCAATTGTTACTAACGTAAAGACGTTAGTAACAATTGAAGTAAGAAATACCTGTTTTTAGCTTAGTAAGCAAGCATATAATTTTTCATATCTTTTTTATTTTTCGCTAAAACTTAGCTTAAAAGAGTCATAGGTACTTTAGCCTCTTTTTACGTAAGGTACTAATGCATAAATATTAAGAAAGGTCTTAGCTACAAAACAGTTAATAGATTTAGCGCGTTTATAGTTAAGCATTTTAGGGTAAATTTATTGTAAATTAGAAACCTCATAAATTTAAAGAAAATACTTGCTAAAAGATCTCTAAGTGTAGGTTAACGAGGCTTTAGTGCGGCAAACAATGTAAAAAAAAATGTGTATTGCTTAACTAAACCAAAAAAATCAGTTTTTTTACATAATTTTAAGTGCATTTCTGAACAGGACAAAATAACGCTGGAAAATATTTGATTAAATAATATTTAACAATCACTGATTTATGTATAATAGTTTTCTAGAAACAACGATTCCCGCGTTTTTTACGTTTTTCTCCAAAATCACTTTTTGGGGTTAACGTGGTTTTAGTTAACGGACGGCAGATATGGCATTATGTCCACCGACTTGTTTGTGCATAAATGATTAAATTAATTAATATAATAGGTATAAATGTATTTACTCTTTACGTTTAACATTTTGATAATATCCATAATAACAAAATACTTTTATACTTACAAGTATAATTTCCCTTTATAATATAAGAAAATCGAATATAGTTCGTAATGAAAGAACTTTTCCGCCTTGCCAAAGTTTTCAACAATTTTATTTATTAGAAAACTTTTAACAATATGCTGAAACTTTGTACAGTTTCAACTATTCAGTAAGGTCTTTCAATTGAACACTGATTTACGATATGTCGCTTATGAAACTTGAAAAATATATTTTTGTCAGACATAAATTAGTGTGGGCTCAGCATAAATATTACAAAATCGTGAATTATGACTTGTACGATTTTAAATTTGAACGATTTGTATTTTAATGTATTTTTATGCATACGAGTTAAGCAAATAGTGATACAATTTTCTGCCAGCCAGGGCACAGAATAGATAGTTCTTATGAACAGAAGCACCACTTCACAAACCAATTTAAAGAAATGGCGACTCTTGCTACTAAGCAAGAAAGTGCAATTCAGCTCGCATGAGCATTCAGTACCTAACGCGATATTGACCTAACTGTTCCCGCTCTTTTCTAACACATAACGTTGTCGCTGTCTGGCGCGGAGCGGTGCGCTAGGGTTGTCGACTTGCCGCTGCTACTATAATATTTATTCATCGTCTATCTACCTACTTGACCACGTACCTAATAATAAATATTTATACTATAAGTATCCTATCCCACTATTTGAGCTCGTAGAACGAAAACCACAAAAAATCTGGTGGTTAACATTTTCACTACACTAATTCTTAGTTATTTCCTAAACGCGTAGACCGATTTACATGACTCAAACAGATAAAATGGTTTTTGAGCTAGACCTTTAATTTGACACCATAATCGTTGAGATATCTCAACAAATAAAAAGTACAATTTTCAAGTTGCTCTCGTAAAATAAATAAAATCAAAATTTCAAGTTGCTTCCGACACACATCCGTTAAATGAGCAATACTTCGCACCAGACTTGTGATGTGAACATTTTTGTTGTTCACTATTAAAATTCACGTTATTAGCTAGCCCTGCGCGCGAGCGGTGACGACGCGGCGTGGAAGCCGCGCCAAGGTGTAGGCACTTATCGCTGTAGGTACGGCCGAGTGAAGGAGGCCTGGCCAGGGTTAGGAGTGTTATTCACTGCCAATTTACTTTTCAGCGGACAGTCTTACAAGTCAGATTAATAGATTCTATTTATTTAGGTCCCTCTTGAATCAAACAATCAATCGTCCCCAACAAAGCTGTTATAATGCACACATCAATCTCTGCCATAATACAATTTACACCTACTTTGCCAGACAGAAGATACGTTGCCTAAATTGAACACGCGTCGAACACATAATGCTATTTAAGTGAACAATATGATATCTTCTTGGAGTAGTCAATTAAACATGCAGACAAACAAACAAACTTATACACGTGAGGGATCGCGTTCTAACTCACGGCACGCATTTCTGATTTTCAAACTTAGTACACATTCAATAAATAAAATCAATGTTGCCAGCACTTTAAATCTTCTGTACAGGTTGTCATAAAGATCTTTGGCAGTCGCGTCTTTGCAGACTGTCGCTGCTTTCCCAGCGCAACTCCAATTTTACAGCATCAAGTCTGGCTTAAGTTCATATCACAGCAGCTATATTCTGAGAGCTGTAAAGGATCTTTCCTGAGTCGAGTGCCTAACCAAAATTTACACGTTCAATTGCAAACTACACCTAACAAAGAAATATGTAGGTGTAACAAAGTCCTATAACAAAATCCTCACATAGAAAACGTTGTAAGACAATGTTCGATTACCATCCTTGTATCCGGGTAGCGCGTGTGTACCGGCTCTAATATCCGAAGGCCAGTGTGAGCCGTAATTACTCCGATTATACTCGCGTCTGCCGTCAGTATTTACTCCGTGTGTGTCTTCCTACTGTATTGAGAGCTACGTCTGCTCTGTCTTTGAATGTGTTTACTACTGTTGATAATCATGGCTTGAGCAGAAATGTGTTCTGAAGGGCAATTTTCGTATTTTATATGGCATCGAAACTGTGTTTTGAACGAAATGAGATTGGAATTTGAACCGACTCAAAACCGGTATTCTGCTAATTTAATGTCATTATCGTCTAATTTGACTTAAATAGATCGACGATGACACATAGTTTGACACTTTGTTCAATTTACGTTATAGTTAAATATATCAGTTTTAAATATCAGTTAACTTAGGAGAATACCATTTGTAACATAAATATTACACTGACATTAGATCGAAATTGCATTTTGAACAATTATAATTAGAAGAATAAAATTGGGCCACTCCTGTTGATAGTCATGGCATGAGCCATTTTACTTGCGTCAAATTGTGAGGTACTAACTTTGATATAAAACACGCTTGCTCAATTTTATAGACGTTCAAAGATGGTATCTAAGTTATGGACGTCCAAAAATATGAGCCAGCATATATTGGGTGGAATATACTTGCTCGCTGCTTAAGTGCTGTGGTGGGAAACCTATCAAATATTTGAAATGAGTTGTTACTTTCACATACTAGTGCCACCATTGTGTCACCATTCTACAGATTTGCCCTGACGTTCTGGTTTAGTCATCCTGCGATTACGACTAGGGTAAACCATGTTGAAACGCCAGGATAATATAAAATAGAGTTTTTTTTTTCGTGTGAGCGTGTGTAACTCTGGTGGCGGAGATTTCAGACCGCCCGAAGGCCTCCGACATGGCCTAACGATCCTTATCCTTGGACAAGAACCGGGACCGACATCTTTACGTGCCCTCCGAAGCATGGTAGCGCTCAGATGTATATGCCACACACGGACACCCATTCAAGTGGTGACCTGTGCAAGCGTTACTTAACTTTGCCGATCTGTTACGAACGGCAAGCCAAGTCATCTCCGTGTATAGTATCAAGATTTTGTCATCATTGTGAGATAATTTACACATAAGTTCGAAAACTCATTGGAGTGCACTGATAATTTGAGCTTAAGAACCTCTGCGTAGGTTGTAGTCTGTTGGTCTTTCCACTAGGCTATCGCTGCTCCAACATATTATACATGTTATATACCTACTTCCTAACGGCCGAATTTAATATTCAATCTATCCATGGATTCGGTGATTCGAGCTACATGCTAGACATATTTTGTATGGGTGTACAATCAGAGAAGTCGGCGCTGGACCAGTTTGAAAAAAAATCCCTTGGCTCGCTCATAAAGTCGAGGCACACTAGAAACTCGTTTAGTATACGAGTGTCAATGTGTGTGTAAAGTAGCACTGGAAGCAACGATGTCTTGCTGAGCGATTCTCGCCCTTATTGTGGTCTAGCGGGAAGTTATCCGACTGTACGTATGTCAAACATGTATCTCAAATCTCAAAAAAATGGATAGATCGAATATTGAATTCAGCGGTTAATCGGTAATGTAAAAGGATTCTAGTCTTATTTGCTGCATCCTTACCACCGCATAATCAATAGCATTGGAATGATTTAACAATCCGTAATTACACGTATTGCCACCGCACTGCGGCAACTGATAACTTTTTACAATGGCGAATGTACCGAGGAACTGTGTTTTATTATGCCGTTAATATGTTTCGAAATTAATTTGCGTGATAATATAATGTATTAGTATACGTTGTGATTTATTCTGGCTGGCGATTGTGATACGGTGGGTTTAAATTCTAGTTATTGGTTGAATGGGCGAGTTCTAATGGTTAAAAGTGTAATAAATGTTTATATTGGCATGGTAGCGTAGATGCGACAAATAAACATTTTTTATCGTATGATTTAGAATATAATGTTATGGGAGGTGACGTGTTCTTGTGGGCACGACGTCACGTTTTTTTCAAATTTACGCTTTCTGCTTTACGCAAGAAGCTGACATTTTACATGTACGTTCCATGGGGAGCGTCGGGATGCAATAAGAAGGGATTACCAGACATTCCTACGGGCAAAAACAGTACAGTAAAAAATATGTGCGAGCGTAGCCGTGGGCGTCCTTTGATAAATTAAATATCATAAGAGGTTTAGAGGGAAAGCTAAAAATAAATCAAATGTATATGTAATCAAACCGTGATAGCCATTAGGTAGCAAAAATCAGACGTTCGCATTGGAGCTAGGTTCGGATAGTTAGCTATGCGAATAATCTAAAGGAACTTGAGCCAAACTTTTTAGTCGGCATTTACTCCACATCAATATTTATTTTCCACATGAGGCCTTGGATTGCCAAACTTGGATAAGTCTTAATTAAATCACTTAGCATATAACATCAGAAAATATCCTTCTATTCTTGACTGATAATAATAATCATCATCATCATCATCATCGGCCTGCCATAGTCCACTGCTAGGCCCGTCCAATGGCACGCCACTGAGCCCGATTTTCGGCTTTTTGTGTCCAGCCGCTGCCAGCCACTTTGCGTATATAATAGTAATAAATAGATTTAATTATCAATCGGAGAGCTGCCAGATGCTAGAGGTGCTGGAGTAGATGTTCATGATTGTTACAACCATTCCGCAAACCCTGAATCAATTTCAATAAAAAATACCTAAGCCGGTCAAACCGAACAAACAGGCGAAATGAAATTGCATAAACATTATGTTCGAACAAACTATTCGCAGTTTCACTTTTCATTCAGTCCAACTCCGGCCCGAAGCAATCACCTTTAGATATGTTATTGCAATCCGATATGAATCTGCCAAATGATCAATTAGACTCAATATGGAGAATTCTTTTGCGAGTTGGATTGCATTCAGTAAAAATGGGCAGGTAGGTTCTAGTTGAATATTGAGAAAGTTATGGGCGTACTATTTCAGAAAGTAACAAGGCTATCTCCACTAGGCAATGTAGATATCAACAGACTGCCATGCAGAGGATATCGCGAGTCTATTGCGCGAACCACTGACTTCTCGAAGTAATGTGCTTATTAGGTACATTGAAAATGATTTCTTGCTAAACGGTGAAGGAAAACAACGCGATGAAACCTGCATGTCTGAGGATAATAATCTTCTCAGGATAATATCGTGAAGTCTGCCAACCCGTACTCGGCCAGCGTGGTGGACTATGAAAGAGGCCGTTGCCCAACTTTGGGACAGTTCATATACAGGGCCGAAAATGTCAAGTAAGGTCATGGTCCATAGAACTTCAGTTTACGCTAAGATACCAACGCGAAAGGGTGCGCGCAATTGGCGACAAAACTTCCTACCTACGCGAATTTAAAATGGTTGTTAAAAAGTGTTCTAAATGCAACAAAAATATCACTAAAAAGCGCCTGGACTAGAGTGTAGTCGGTGTGAAGTGTGTGTGCACACTGATCCTGCTTGTTCAAAATTATCCAATAAGCAGTTAAAAACACTTAAGAACTCACCCGGCATAGAGTGGAGTTGTGAAGAATGCCTAGACAACATATCTCGTAGATCATCGTTTGTTATTCCTGAAGCCGACGACGAAGACGAGGACTCTGAACCCAACCGCAACGAAAAAACTCAAATCGTTGATGCAAGTAAACTAGTCGAGGATATTAGCAGAGAAGTGAAAAAAACGTTTCGTGAAGAGATTAGAAATCTAGAGCACTCACTAGATTTTCTAAGCGAACAACTTACCAACATGGAGCAGTCTATAAAACGACAAGACAACAAGATAAAAGAGCTCGAAAATAAGAATATTGATCTACTTAACAAAAATAAAAATCTAGAGTTGAGGGTATCTGTATTGGAACAAAGTCTTAATGATTTTGAACAAAAGTCTCTCTCCAGCTCTCTGGAAATTGCAGGATTACCAGAAATTCCACCTAAGGAGATAGATACAGTAATAGGAACAATTGTCTCGAACTTAGAGTTGGACAAAAAGAAATACTGTCAACGCAACGGATGCAGGGATCAAAGGTCAAACCAGGATCTATTCTTGTTGAACTGAAGTCCAAAATTCTACAGCAACAGTGCATTGATGTCAGCAAGGTAAAATGTCTCACCGTTGGAATGGTTCTACCAGATGTCCCACAAGATAAAGCTGATGCTCGTATTTTTATTAGAGAAGCATTAACAAAACACCAGAAAACTCTATTGTACCACGCTAAGGATCAGCTATTAAATAAATCATGTAAATATGTATGGTGTAAAGGTGTAAAAATGGAAATATGCTCGTAAAACTGATAATAGTAAAATATTTTATATCCGCTCCATCCAGGATATCAATCATATTTTTAAACAAACAACAACTAACACTAGTAAAACAACCAGGTCATCAACATCATTTATTTGTTAAGTATATTAAGAACGATTTACATATTCACATAACATGGATATACAAATAAACGAAATCTATAATTGTAATTCTCCTAATAATTTTTTCCAAGAGTTACCTTCTAAAAATGTTTTGAGTTTTTCATGCATATACTTTAATATTAGATCTCTTAAGAAAAATTTTGCTAAACTACAAGAAGTAATTCATAATTGTACCTATCCACTGGATATAATAGTAATTACGGAGGCCGGCATATCAGGCAATAATATAGGCTATAACCTGCACTCACAACTTCGAGAAAACAAAAAGGGGGTGGTATAATAATATATGTACGTAGTTATCTAAAATTCACTCCTATTCAACATAAAACTATCACATTTGAAAGTCTTGTAGGCACAATAAAAATAAATTCTAACTCCAATATAGTTGTATGTGCGGTTTATAGACCACCATCCTCAAATAAAATGTTTTTTATTAGCGAATTAAGTAAACTTATCACTAACCTAGAATTGAAACAGAACTTGTTATTGATCGGTGACACTAATATAGACCTGAAAACCATATCATCATACAAAGATGCATATATCGAAGCACTCAGCGAACACGGACTTATGTGTGGTATAACAGAATTCACTAGAATCGAATATAGACAAAACGTTATCACAAAATCTTGCATATATCATATTTTTGCTCGCGTCCCCACATTACATCCATACTCGGCGGTGCTCGATATTGTACTGGCCGATCACAGAGGCATAATATTCACTTGCGTTGACGATTCTCCAAGTGAGCCCGTGCGTATACAGGATGAACCTAAATATACAGTCGACAATTTTTTATAAAACACTTTAAAACACAAATTGGTCCAAATCTCATGACATGGATTCGCCTGATGAAAATTTCAATTTTATATATACTACTTTCCAAAACGCTAAATTAAATGCCACACATAGTAAAACTTGTCATACATCCAGAACTACTATGAAACGCTTTAATGTGCCTTGGATAAACGCTAATATTAGAGTACTATGTAATAAGAAGAACAAAATATATAGAGATTGGAAAAATTGTCCAGAAAACTTAAAATTAAAATAAGAATATCATAAAATACGCAATAGAGTAAATAAATTTCTGGAAATTAAAAGGGATTCGTATTATTTAAATAAAATAAGTAGTAATTTTAAAAACATTAAGAAAGTTTACATTGTTGTCAACCAAATGTTGGGCAGAGTTACTTTATCAATTGATGAGGCTATAATGAAGGCGTTTGATGCACAGGGACTTACCCCGAAAATCATTGCTGATAACTTCGCACACGGTTTCGATATAACAGTAAAAAATATACTGCCTAATTGCAAATTAAAATTAATCAATAAAAATAATGTCAATAACTCACCAGATACCAGTATTTTGTTTAAGAAATCAACCCCAAACGATGTTTACAAAATTATTAAGGCATTGAATTCTAGAAAGGCACCGGGCACAGACAATATTGCTGTGGCAGATGTTAAGCTTATAGGAGAATATGTTGCCCCAGCCATTTCAGATTTAATTAATCAAAGCATTAGAACAGGAGCCTACCCTAGTAAACTAAAAGAAGGCTGTGTCCGTCCACTGCATAAAAAGGGAAGAAAGGATGACTACACAAATTATAGGCCTATTACGATACTTTCTTCAATAGACAAAATCGTAGAAAAATACGTGTGTGATCAGATACATAGTTTTTATAAGAAAAAATCGGTAATTACTCCATACCAGTACGGATTTCAGGCAGGTAAGAGTACAACAAGTCTAATATCAAAATTCACAGACGAAATCAATAGCCACTTAAATGAGAAAAAGCAAGTGTTAACACTTTTTATAGATTTTTCTCGTGCCTTTGGTACGCTGATACACGAACAGCTGATAGGTAGTTTAGAAAATTGTGGCATTCGTGGTCCTTTACTGAAATGGTGTGAAAATTATTTGGACGGTCGAACATTTTCGGTGAAAGTGAATAATGAATATAGCAAGACAGTGTCGATCACGGAGGGAACGGCCCAGGGCTCGGTTCTTGGGCCGCTATTTTTCCCGTCCTACGCCAATGACATGGGCAAAAGTATTGTCAATAGCACATGCTATCAATTCGCGGATGATACTTGTCTCGTTATTGCAAATAAAAATCCCCAAACGGCGTGTGATCTTTTACAGTCTGATCTAAATGTCTTAACAAAATGGTGTCATAATGCAGGACTTGTCCTAAATGCTAACAAGACATAACTATTTGTAATTAAATCTCCGTATGTTAAGCATTTGCCCATAAACGAACTAATCGCTCACGATCATTGTTGTTTACATACTAAAATTAGTACTACATGCTGTTGTTCAAAGATTGAAATGGTTGACAAATATACATATCTTGGACTTGTCATAGACAGTAAATTTCACTGGAGCCACCATATTGAATATGAATGTACAAAATTAAGGCAATTCTTGGCAAATATTACAATTCTGAACAATCGTATTCCATTTAAAGTAAAGTTATTGTTATTTAATGCCCTAGTACAGTCTCACATACAATATGGACTCAGCAGCTATGGCCTAACATATAAAACATATCTAGACCAGATCTATAACTTGCAAGTAAAAATATTGAAAACTATTGTTTCTAAAAATATAAAATTAAATTTCAAAGATAATTATAATGGGTTATTCAAACACTGTAATATCCTACCAGCACATAAACAAGTTCAGTTAAACATATTAAAAGAAGAATTTTTCGATTCAATCGAACATCCTGTATACACTCGTGCCATGTCTAGGAACCGGTCGCATACGTCACGCGCTAACAATGTTTACGGAGAGCGAACGACTAGCTACCTTGTACCTCGACTTATTAATAACTTGCCATATGAAATAGTTAATAGTGTAACAGATAAAAATATAAAATGTAAACTGAAACAACATTTCCTGAATTTATTGTAACAATAACAATAATTTGTGTTTTAAAGTGTTTTATAAAAAATTGTCGACTGTATATTTAGGTTCATCCTGTATACGCACGGGCTCACTTGGAGAATCGTCAACGCAAGTGAATATTATGACTCTGTGATCGGCCAGTACAATATCGAGCACCGCCGAGTATGGATGTAATGTGGGGACGCGAGCAAAAATATGATCTATGGAAGATTTTGTGATAACGTTTTGTCTATATTCGATTCTAGTGAATTCTGTTATACCACACATAAGTCCGTGTTCGCTGAGTGCTTCGATATATGCATCTTTGTATGATGATATGGTTTTCAGGTCTATATTAGTGTCACCGATCAATAACAAGTTCTGTTTTAATTCTAGGTTAGTGATAAGTTTACTTAATTCGCTCATAAAAAACATTTTATTTGAGGATGGTGGTCTATAAACCGCACATACAACTATATTGGAGTTAGAATTTATTTTTATTGTGCCTACAAGACTTTCAAATGTGTTAGTTTTATGTTGAATAGGAGTGAATTTTAGATAACTACGTACGTATATTATTATACCACCCCCCTTGTTGTTTTCTCGAAGTTGTGAGTGCAGGTTATAGCCTATATTATTGCCTGATATGCCGGCCTCTGTAATTACTATTATATCCAGTGGATAGGTACAATTATGAATTACTTCTTGTAGTTTAGCAAAATTTTTCTTAAGAGATCTAATATTAAAGTATATGCATGAAAAACTCAAAACATTTTTAGAAGGTAACTCTTGGAAAAAATTATTAGGAGAATTACAATTATAGATTTCGTTTATTTGTATATCCATGTTATGTGAATATGTAAATCGTTCTTAATATACGTAACAAATAAATGATGTTGATGACCTGGTTGTTTTACTAGTGTTAGTTGTTGTTTGTTTAAAAATATGATTGATATCCTGGATGGAGCGGATATAAAATATTTTACTATTATCAGTTTTACGAGCATATTTCCATTTTTACACCTTTACACCATACATATTTACATGATTTATTTAATAGCTGATCCTTAACGTGGTACAATAGAGTTTTCTGGTGTTTTGTTAATGCTTCTCTAATAAAAATATGAGCATCAGCTTTATCTTGTGGGACATCTGGTAGAACCATTCCAACGGTGAGACATTTTACCTTGCTGACATCAATGCACTGTTGCTGTAGAATTTTGGACTTCAGTTCAACACGAATAGATCCTGGTTTGACCTTTGATCCCTGCATCCGTTGCGTTGACAGTATTTCTTTTTTGTCCAACTCTAAGTTCGAGACAATTGTTCCTATTACTGTATCTATCTCCTTAGGTGGAATTTCTGGTAATCCTGCAATTTCCAGAGAGCTGGAGAGAGACTTTTGTTCAAAATCATTAAGACTTTGTTCCAATACAGATACCCTCAACTCTAGATTTTTATTTTTGTTAAGTAGATCAATATTCTTATTTTCGAGCTCTTTTATCTTGTTGTCTTGTCGTTTTATAGACTGCTCCATGTTGGTAAGTTGTTCGCTTAGAAAATCTAGTGAGTGCTCTAGATTTCTAATCTCTTCACGAAACGTTTTTTTCACTTCTCTGCTAATATCCTCGACTAGTTTACTTGCATCAACGATTTGAGTTTTTTCGTTGCGGTTGGGTTCAGAGTCCTCGTCTTCGTCGTCGGCTTCAGGAATAACAAACGATGATCTACGAGATATGTTGTCTAGGCATTCTTCACAACTCCACTCTATGCCGGGTGAGTTCTTAAGTGTTTTTAACTGCTTATTGGATAATTTTGAACAAGCAGGATCAGTGTGCACACACACTTCACACCGACTACACTCTAGTCCAGGCGCTTTTTAGTGATATTTTTGTTGCATTTAGAACACTTTTTAACAACCATTTTAAATTCGCGTAGGTAGGAAGTTTTGTCGTCAATTGCGCGCACCCTTTCGCGTTGGTATCTTAGCGTAAACTGAAGTTCTATGGACCATGACCTTACTTGACATTTTCGGCCCTGTATATGAACTGTCCCAAAGTTGGGCAACGGCCTCTTTCATAGTCCACCACGCTGGCCGAGTACGGGTTGGCAGACTTCACGATATTATCCTGAGAAGATTATTATCCTCAGACATGCAGGTTTCATCGCGTTGTATAGGAATTTAAACTATCGTGGTCACTATAATTACTTTTTACTGTTTCTACGGGATATATACCACGTACCTTTGTTTTGAGTAACCGATATTTCGGCACTGTTGCAAGCGCCATGTTCACGGATATACTCGAGTATATCCGTGAACATGGCGCTTGCAACACGGATTTACTCGATTGTTCACGGATATACTCGAGTATATCCGTGAACATGGCGCTTGCAACAGTGCCGAAATATCGGTTACTCAAAACAAAGGTACGTGGTATATATCCCGTAGAAACAGTAAAAAGTAATTCATCGCGTTGTTTTCCTTCACCGTTTAGCAAGAAATCATTTTCAATGTACCTAATAAGCACATTACTTCGAGAAGTCAGTGGTTCGCGCAATAGACTCGCGATATCCTCTGCATGGCAGTCTGTTGATATCTACATTGCCTAGTGGAGATAGCCTTGTTACTTTCTGAAATAGTACGCCCATAACTTTCTCAATATTCAACTAGAACCTACCTGCCCATTTTTACTGAATGCAATCCAACTCGCAAAAGAATTCTCCATATTGAGTCTAATTGATCATTTGGCAGATTCATATCGGATTGCAATAACATATCTAAAGGTGATTGCTTCGGGCCGGAGTTGGACCGAATGAAAAGTGAAACTGCGAATAGTTTGTTCGAACATAATGTTTATGCAATTTCATTTCGCCTGTTTGTTCGGTTTGACCGGCTCAGGTATTTTTTATTGAAATTGATTCATGGTTTGCGGAATGGTTGTAACAATCATGAACATCTACTCCAGCACCTCTAGCATCTGGCAGCTCTCCGATTGATAATTAAATATATTTATTACTATTATATACGCAAAGTGGCTGGCAGCGGCTGGACACAAAAAGCCGAAAATCGGGCTCAGTGGCATGCCATTGGACGGGCCTAGCAGTGGACTATGGCAGGCCGATGATGATGATGATGATTATTATTATTATCAGTCAAGAATAGAAGGATATTTTCTGATGTTATATGCTAAGTGATTTGATTAAGACTTATCCAAGTTTGGCAATCCAAGGCCTCATGTGGAAAATAAATATTGATGTGGAGTAAATGCCGACTAAAAAGTTTGGCTCAAGTTCCTTTAGATTATTCGCATAGCTAACTATCCGAACCTAGCTCCAATGCGAACGTCTGATTTTTGCTACCTAATGGCTATCACGGTTTGATTACATATACATTTGATTTATTTTTAGCTTTCCCTCTAAACCTCTTATGATATTTAATTTATCAAAGGACGCCCACGGCTACGCTCGCACATATTTTTTACTGTACTGTTTTTGCCCGTAGGAATGTCTGGTAATCCCTTCTTATTGCATCCCGACGCTCCCCATGGAACGTACATGTAAAATGTCAGCTTCTTGCGTAAAGCAGAAAGCGTAAATTTGAAAAAAGATGTGTGACGTCGTAGCTGTGGGCACGACGTCACACATCGTGACGTCGTGCCTACAAGAACACGCACCTCCCATAACATTATATTCTAAATCATACGATAAATAACATTTATTTGTCGCATCTACGCTGCCATGCCAATATAAACATTTATTACACTTTTAACCATTAGAACTCGCCCATTCAACCATTAACTAGAATTTAAACCCACCGTATCACAATCGCCAGCCAGAATAAATCACAACGTATACTAATACATTATATTATCACGCAAATTAATTTTGAAACATATTAACGGCATACTTAATAAAACACAGTTCGTCGGTACATTCGCCATTGTAAAAAGTTATCAGTTGCCGCAGTGCGGTGGCATTACGTGTAATTACGGATTGTTAAATCATTCCAATGCTATTGATTACGCGGTGGTAAGGATGCAGCAAATTAGACTAGAATCCTTTTACTTTACTGATAACCGCTGAATTCAATATTCGATCTATCCATTTTTTGAGATTTGAGATACATGTTTGACATACGTACAGTCGGATAACTTCCCGCTAGACCACCATAAGGGCGAGAATCGCTCAGCAAGACATCGTTGCTTCCAGTGCTACTTTACACGCACATTGACACTCGTATACTAAACGAGTTTCTAGTGTGCCTCGACTCTATGAGCGAGCCAAGGGATTTTTTTTCAAACTGGTCCAGCGCCGACTTCTTTGATTGTACACCCATACAAAATATGTCTAGCATGTAGCTCGAATCACCGAATCCATGGATAGATTGAATATTAAATTCGGCCGTTAGTAAGTAGGTATATAACATGTAAAATATGTTGGAGCAGCGATAGCCTAGTGGAAAGACCAACAGAATACAACCTACGCTATACTTGTAATATTACTTATATATATAAGATTATTTTTAACTTTTGCCTGAAACGAACTTAACGACAGGTCTTAAATATTAGTTGGTATTTTATTTATACATTCTTATACTAAGCCCAAGAAAAGAGCTATGCGTTTTGTATAAACGAAAATACGGTACACATAATTTGTACCTGTTCCTAGCATTAATATTGTGTATTGTGCATGACACTATTCAGTTTGTATGAATTTATATTTAGTCGTCCATGCATAACACTGGCATAAATGTATTGTAATGCTACAGTAAGATTAATACTATTTTTTTATTTTTCTTTGACTGAGACTTGTCTTTAACTGGTAAATGGCATTAACTGCCCGTTTGTGCAATATGAAATATTTTCGGTGTCAGCAGGCCTACCCCATTATAATATGCCTCATGACATAATACTGAAAATATCTAAAATTCACCAATCAATGGAAGAATTAAGGAATGAAACACAGAGTGAAGTGTGGGGATCGTATTCCCGTGCGGGTATCGAACCCTAAACACTCGGCGCAATGTCAAGCGAAGAGGTAGCCGCTTAAACCACTACGCCAATCGTTCAGTCATTGAGCTGTTCATGTTTGAAATTTGAATGTTAGGAAAGATACAGTTGAGACAAGCTAATCGACATCACTGGCACCAAGCTCGCTTCGGGAACTAATTTTCATTTAGCAACTCCTAAACCTAATTGACACCTTTGCACTAAAAACAAATGCTTTAACAACATACGCACACATTAATAAAATAATAAATTAAGATCACACAATAAAAGCTAGTCCCATCAAAGGTACGCGACCCTCTTCAGGGGAAGGAATTTTTACTTCATGAATAAACAATGCTCTCTACAACATCCTTCCCCATCTTTACTTATTCATATTTCCTAATGAGCATTCACCATTACGATGCTATGGCAATCAAGGAATGACATTTTGATACCTCATTACGTAATGATAATTATAATCGGATTCCAGTTTGACGTTCAGGATAACTAACATGCAGGCAGTTGTGACAGTAATTAAGTGTTTGATCGTTCTAGTTGGGTTGTTGTTTGAATGTAGTTTTAGGCTGTGTTCAGTTCTCTGTAGTGTTTTAAATGCGTGTGTAGGTATAGCGCGTTTTCACGTCAAAACGTCTGAACTGAACATGATGAATATTAGCACACAAAGATTGGACCTGCCTTTGCATGCTACTTTTTATTGCATCAATATAATTAGTCCTGCTTAAAATAAGTGAAATTACTACAGGCAAGTTATTATTTATTATGTAATGGAAACAAATATGTTTTTTTAGTATCTGGTCCATTCATTTAACTATTACTATTCATCCGTGAGATAAGCCACGGGAAAAAGCACGCAACTATATATGTATGATTGAATGCGATCGACGTCAAGAAAATAAAGTGATTTTCTTCGTAGGTAGATGTCTTTCTCGCACATCTCTTCTCTCTGAAATGGGTACGTAGCTTTAGACTTGTGGTAATGTCAAATGCCACGTGCGAGGTCAAAGGCATTTGGCATTTAAAGGACAGTTTATATTGACTGATGAATTTGGTTGAATTGCGTCTTCTTAGAAGTTTAATATAAGTACTCGATCGAATACTCGATACAATCCAACGGGTATAGTAAACGCCTAATTGACAAAATGATTCGAGGAAAACAAATTAGAATGGCCAAGTCACTTTTGTATCCCTCCATAAAAGAACCTATAAGTAATACTGCTGTTCTTACCTATTTTGGAAGTATAACTGACCGTATGGCGCGTATACTGAGGAGGAATGGTATCAGATCAGCCTATGAACCTTACAAAACGTTAAAATTTCTTTGCAATGGTAAAGATACAGTATGCAAGAACAAAAAGTCCGGTATTTACTGCTTAACATGCGACTAATGTCAAAATAAGTAAATATGACAGACGGGGCAAAGTTTCGAGCTGAGATACAAAGAACATTTAGCGGCGTTTAGAAACAACCAGCCAGAAAAGTCTCATTTTGCCGAACATTTACTTCAAACGGGCCATAGTCTAAATAGCGGACATTCATTTGACGTCATACACACTTGTCAAAAGGGTATCAGAATGTGCGTATTGGAACAATTAGAAATTTTAAAGCGGGACAATAATACATTACTGAACGGTCAAACCAACTTTAACGGGTCCCCATTGCTGAATATATTCGCACACCGTCATAATGAAAAAATAACAGTATTTTATAAAGTGTGAACTCGAGGGCTCAAACATAAACCTTTGTGGTTTTCTCTGATGCTGTGTGTATGACGTCAAATGAATGTCCGCTATTTAGACTATGGCCCGTTTGAAGTAAATGTTCGGCAAAATGAGACTTTTCTGGCTGGTTGTTTCTAAACGCCGCTAAATGTTCTTTGTATCTCAGCTCAAAACTTCGCCCCGTCTGTCCTATGTACTTATTTTGACATTGGTCGCATGTTAAGCAGTAAATACCGGACTTTTTGTTCTTGCATACTTTATCTTTACCATTGCAAAGAAATTTTAACGTTTTGTAAGGTTTATAGGCCGATCTGATACCGTTCCTCCTCAGTATACGCGCCATACGGTCAGTTATACTTCCAAAATAGGTAAGAACTGCAGTATTATTTATAGGTTCTTTTATGGAGGGATACAAAAGTGACTTGGCCATTCTAATTTGTTTTCCTCGAATCATCTTGTCAATTAGGCGTTTACTATACCCGTTGGATTGTATCGAGTATTCGATCGAGTACTTATATTAAACTTCTAAGAAGACGCAATTCAACCAAATTCATCAGTCAATATAAACTGTCCTTTAAATGCCAAATGCCTTTGACCTCGCACGTGGCATTTGACATTACCACAAGTCTAAAGCTACGTACCCATTTCAGAGAGAAGAGATGTGCGAGAAAGACATCTACCTACGAAGAAAATCACTTTATTTTCTTGACGTCGATCGCATTCAATCATACATATATAGTTGCGTGCTTTTCCCGTGGCTTATCTCACGGATGAATAGTAATAGTTAAATGAATGGACCAGATACTAAAAAAACGTACTTGTTTCCATTACATAATAAATAATAACTTGCCTGTAGTAATTTCACTTATTTTAAGCGGGACGAATTATATTGATGCAATAAAAAGTAGCATGCAAAGGCAGGTCCAATCTTTGTGTGCTAATATTCATCATGTTCAGTTCAGACGTTTTGACGTGAAAACGCGCTATACCTAACCACGCATTTAAAACACTATAGAGAACTGAACACAGCCTAAAACTACATTCAACCAACAACCCAACTAGAACGATCAAACACTTAATTACTGTCACAACTGCCTGCATGTTAGTTATCCTGAACGTCAAACTGGAATCCGATTATAATTATCATTACGTAATGAGGTATCAAAATGTCATTCCTTGATTGCCATAGCATCGTAATGGTGAATGCTCATTAGGAAATATGAATAAGTAAAGATGGGGAAGGATGTTGTAGAGAGCATAGTTTATTCATGAAGTAAAAATTCCTTCCCCTGAAGAGGGTCGCGTACCTTTGATGGGACTAGCTTTTATTGTGTGATCTTTATTTATTATTTTATTAATGTGTGCGTATGTTGTTAAGGCATTTGTTTTTAGTGCAAAGGTGGCAATTATGTTTAGGAGTTGCTAAATGAAAATTAGTTCCCGAAGCGAGCTTGGTGCCAGTGATGTCGATTAGCTTGTCTCAACTGTATCTTTCCTAACATTCAAATTTCAAACATGAACAGCTCAATGACTGAACGATTGGCGTAGTGGTTTAAGCGGCTACCTCTTCGCTTGACATTGCGCCGAGTGTTTAGGGTTCGATACCCGCACGGGAATACGATCCCCACACTTCACTCTGTGTTTCATTCCTTAATTTTTCCATTGATTGGTGAATTTTAGCTATTTTCAGTGTTATGTCATGAGGCATATTATAATGGGGTAGGCCTGCTGACACCGAAAATATTTCATATTGCACAAACGGGCAGTTAATGCCATTTACCAGTTAAAGACAAGTCTCAGTCAAAGAAAAATAAAAAAATAGTATTAATCTCACTGTAGCATCACAATACATTTATGCCAGTGTTATGCATGGACGACTAAATATAAATTCATACAAACTGAATAGTGTCATGCACAATACACAATATTAATGCTAGGAACAGGTACAAATTATGTGTACCGTATTTTCGTTTATACAAAACGCATAGCTCTTTTCTTGGGCTTAGTATAAGAATGTATAAATAAAATACCAACTAATATTTAAGACCTGTCGTTAAGTTCGTTTCAGGCAAAAGTTAAAAATAATCTTATATATAAGTAATATTACAAGTATAGTCTAAATGAGTATCTTGATGTCAAGCACGTGTCAGAAACACCACATATGTATACATAAAAGCATATATAATTATATTATTAAATACACCATACTACGATTTACACTTTGGAACTTTAGATGCTTAGGTATGTAACAGTGAGGTAGTTCTAAATAAAAGATAGTTTGTAGGATTTAAAGACTTTAATTAATTAATTAGACTGAAATCAAACATATCTTGTCAAATTATACCTTAAGTAGATTTGTTCATAGAAAATAATAGTTACGGCACATAATATTAGAGTATATTATATACGTTACATTAGTTGAGGTTTCAATTACAAGCATTATTACTGTATAAGATGAATATACTTATCTCCAGTATTACAGCTGGACCGTGCGGAATGTACAGTCCTGTGGTGGCCCAACGAAATGTGTCAGTTGTAGTGCGGCACTGGTTTATGTAGGAAAATACCCCCACTGTTCGGCAATCACAGGATGTCAATTGATTTCCTCATTTTATTATTTCAAAATAACGTTATAGAATTGGAGTAGTCTTTAAAATGTTTTAAAATTATACAAAATGCTTATGACTAATTAACAATTATAGTATTTATTACATTGTGTAAATAAGAACATGTTGAAACGATATTAGAAATGATGACTGTAGAATTTGTTACATAATTTAATTGTTAATCTGGCAACTCTTTTACAACGATGTAAAATAGATGCTTATTTTAATAGTAATAATTATGGAATTGATTACATTATATAACTATTAGTATGACATCCTATATAATTATATTATTCTAACACATAATACTAATAAAATATTCTTTTTTATTAGGCAACATTTTTGTTTATTAGGTCAATAAGCAGTTTTATAGTGTAGTTAAATACCATATTCTCTTTTTATACTACATCTGCATTCTTGTTCTACTGTTTGTATTATAATTTATCGCATTTGTAAGATGAGGGTAAGTCGTAGTCATGAGGTGCAAACTAATGGATTGTAAATTGCTGCAGGTTTATATACCGTTACTTTCCGAGACATGCCCTGCCACCAAAGTTATGAAAAGTCATGTCGCGATTTGCCTATATTAAAAAACGTAAGTGAATGCTACTCTTTCACCATATTTACTTTGGGAGGCTTACCAAATGAACATTATTTATTGCTTGAGTATGATAATACCAATAATTATTAATTTTTGCATTAGTAGAAAACTTACAATGTGAAACAGTTGCAGCTTCTTACAAAGATAACATGTAAAACCATTATACTAGCGATTAAAAAGAGTGGCGATGAGTTTTATTGCCCGTTATTTCTCGTGGTTCTACCTATTGCGTTGCAAACGTGGCAGTGAATGTAAATGTAGAGTCATCTAGTAATTAACTTTAATTTTTGACGTTCATAATCGTCACTTTGACTCTGACCATAAATTGTTGTTTTGAACTGGGTGTACTTTGTGTCAATTGGTTCCATGCTTGTGAATCCTCATGGCACAGGATTTATTCCTAATGCGGAAGATGTCTTTAAAAAGACCGTTGTAACCAGAAAGGTACCCCTGGAGATATCCGAAGGTACCATTGAGTGGATTGAGTGAGAACTCAAATTCTCCAGCTTCGAAAGTTGAATGATCATCCTTCTGCTTGGTCCATGTATTCAGCTTTATTTTTCAAGACATTATCTTGTTTTGCAGTGAACACTGCAAACATTTCCACGATTGATACAAATAACAGCTAGACTCAAATTACAATGTTTGAATCATACAAAACAAAGTTGAAGTCTCTCGTTAAAAAAAATATGCTATTTAATAAAAATCTGAATAACTTCGTATATTGTTACTACGTTGATATAATAAATAAACATAAAGTTTCCAACCTACCCTTAAAAGAGCTGAAACTACAAACCACTTTATGAATCACCAGGTAAAACAGTACCAAACAGAACGGGCAAACCTTTTTTAAGCAGCTGTAATGTATCAGACAGTTGAATTTATTTCTGATTTCGTTTCCATTACAAAAGTTCTCCAAATGTACATGTAATCTCTCAGGCGAAAATACAATCATTGAATTAAAAATACTCCGTATAATTAGCGAGCTCTGCTGCATTCTATTTTGTTAGTTTATTGCTTTGTTGAGAACTACTAAGGGTCGTAGCACACATATCAACTCGGAAAAGGATCGTCACCGTATCGCCTTTCGCCTCGCCGTCAAACAGGCGTCAACCTGATGTAGCCTCGTAACGTAAGCGGATCAGAAGCTCCAGCACGTCGGCACGGCTACAGCTAGGCGACGCCGTGCTTACGGCTCGCCGACCGCTGGTTGACGGCTAGGCGGCACTACTTCAATCATTTTGAATCCGAACGCAGACCGTGGGAGGGACGTTGACGAAGAGACGTAAGCTAGGCTACGGAGTGCCATAAGCTAGCGTTCGGAGAGCCGTAAGCGCGGGAACTGCAAGTCGATCACGCACCGTACCGCGTTCGTGAATTTGTCCCGAGGCGATTACGTTACGATTCCGATTAGTGTGCGTTGCAGTAGGGAGTTCCGTACAAATAATACTGAACGGCTCCAGTTGATACGGTGCCGATCCCTTTCCGAGTTGATACGTGTGCTACGACCCTAAAATGGGTTTTGTTCAAAATATCTGTATACTATACGCCAGTCTTCTGGCCACGCTTCCGATTGACTGCGATGCGGATGACTTCCATGATGCCTTCTAAATTTAATTTTAATTTATTTTATTTTTCGTATAGTATATATTAAATAGGCTTATTTTAATTTTAGGACATCATTAAGTTTCTTTTTACGTAAAAGTTGATTTTGTTTGGAAAATAAATGCATAACACTGTATACTTTGTTGTACAATCCTCTAGTGGTTAATTTATCTTACCTAAATTCCTTATATTCGTGAACTAAAATTCTAAATATTTCTGTAGTCGAAGCCGTTTATTTTTATTTAAAAAAATTGTTCTTCATAAACTATCCAGGACATCATTACTTTAACCCGATATTGGATCTTTCAAGATACACAAAAGTGTTTCCAACAAAAAAACGCAAAGAAGTTTCAAAAATTTGAATAGTGGCCTGTTATATGGGTACTATATCATTTCTCAGATTTGAGTTCCTTTGCATTTAATTTTCGAAAATAAAAACAAAACACTTTAGTATTCAAAATGGTAACTCAGCTTTATTTTTCTTGCATTTAATTTCAAACAAGAAAGCTCAAATCATTGCAACCAAAATGGCACCCTAGGTTATCACTCAGTTCTCGAGCTTTGGCATTTAAACGAGCATCCTTCTGCTTGGTCCATTTATCCAGCTATCACATAATTACAAAGAATTCCGGGACAAGTGAAAATCCAGAATCATCGCGGAGCACTGCTCAGACACACCCATCATGAGGCTTAACGCCCAACGCGGCGTGATCTCTGATTTCCCCCGGGGTAGCGATACTGCGCCGGTTTTCAAGCTAAGAGTATTTGGATGTGCTATGTTTATTTGTTTGTTCGTTTTTAATGGCTTGCGGATTTTACCAACCATTTAGTTAATGAAAGTACAGTTTTCGATATTTGTACTATTTTTACAACTTGATACAAACCCTATACCAACCCGTTTGGCCAGCGTGGTACAGTAGGCCAATTCCTCCTTTCAAAGGAGAGGTCTAGTCCAGCAGTGGACTGTTAAAGGCTGATGATGATGACTATTTTTATTCGATGCTATGGTGAAAGATATTTTGCACCCTTGATGCGGCTAGTTGTGGTTGACACAGATTTACAACTAATATTTCCAAAAGAACCAAAATATTAGTTGTTAAGACTCAGATACTTGACGGAACACATTTTATTTTGTGTCTTACTTACTTTAATTCACAAAATTATCGACATTTACTACCTACTTTGTAAACTATTTCGATTTGTTAATACTCTTTAAACTTGTTGTCTTGTATTTCTATTCAAAATATTCAATTTTATTTTCTAAAAAGTATCAATATCTAAATAGTTATAGCAAACTTATTAGAAATTGCAATACTCGATATCAATGGACTTCAAAGTACGTAATTAAGTTTTTCTTATTTTCTTCCTTTTTTTAAATACAACTCTCGCACTAGAAATAGATCCTGTGCTACAGGGGATTTTAAAAACATTCAATCAACACGTAAAAATTACGCCAAGAGTTGTAACTGCAATTTCTAGAACTCACAACGTGTTGTCCCGTGTGGGAATCGAACCTACAACACGCAATGGTGGTAAGTGGCGAGGCGACCACAAAAAAAATTGTGAAACTTTATAAAGTTTGGCTACATACATGTTTGTCAACCTTAATAAACAACTGACTTCACTAGACATAGTTATTTTCTTCTAAACCAGTTGCTTTCATGAAATATTTGATTCCGCCGTGCATGAAGAGGGCCCGCCTTATCGCGTATTTTGATTTTTTAGTTTCACATGCAAATATGGAAATTTTAATAATAGCGTCTAACCTGACATGCTACAGTAATGAAATATTCCAAATGAAATACAATTATTTGAAATCTTAATTTATGTTAAATAAGCGTCTAACCTGGTTGAATATTCTAAATGGAATACAATTATTTAATATCTGAATTTATGTTAAAACTAAATCAACATCATCAATTTTGCAGTCTTCTCCTTCATCTGCCTGCCCCATATTATTTGGGATCGGCGCAGAATTTCTTTCTCTTCCATTCTCTCCTATCACACGACATCTGATTATTCACTCCTTTTTCATATTCATGTCATCCTTCACACAATCCATCCATCTTTTTTTTGGTCTTCCCCTTGCCTTATGTCCCTCAACTGTCATTTCATCACTTTTTTAGTCACATGATTTTCAGGCCACCACATTGACTAGTCCGAATTGGCAGACTTCACAGGTAATCAACAATATAATACCTGCTTAACTTAAAAAAGGCAGTGGTTGGCACTGTAGCTTAAACCAGTAGGCTTTCGCTACTGAAAATCAGAACATTGGTATTTGAGCTTGGGATTATTGTTATTACATTTGAATACAAAATATTCCAACATATTGCCAGTCACCGCTTTCATTGCTAATTCACACGCTTCAAAATTATACAGACCAATCAGTCTGGGTCTTGTTGAGAGATATTGCACACGTCTTATTACTGAATTAAAATATAGTTTGCATGTAAATTGTATATTGTGCAGCAATTTACTACTTCTATATACATACACATCCAACATTATGTATTGAATGTTTGTTATCTTTGAAGTGGCAGGCAGACATATTATGTCTGAACAGCCCAAGTCATTAAAATGGCAAGCAGACATAATATGTCTGATTACGAATGGCACAATATTTGCCCGCCACTTTACGCCATATTGGCTCGGAAATTCTGCCATTTGAGCGGTTATCCATCTCACAACATAATTTATTTTGGAAGTTATTTTATAGTTTCCTAGATTTTTTTAAACTATCGATAGCGCGCCACGTTTTAATGACTAAAAGCACTTTTGTTCCTTTTTTTTTGTTTTTCAAACGAAAACATTATGATAGAAGAAAACTGTACAATTGAAAGGAAGTACGCTCAGATCAAAAAAATAATTGTAATAACTTTTCTTCTTCCTTGTGAAAATCGTACAGGACCTAAATTGACAGTTGGCAGAAGTACTAATGTCCTAATATACAAAACGTGCTTTGATGTTTTGAAAATCTGAATTAACTGACATCCTATTGCCACAGACGCAGTCATTTTATCCCTTCATGTTCCTATAGTTTACAATTTTCATCTTTATAAAGTTTCCTTGTGTCAGAATAATATTTTGCTGCTTTGACTATTACGCGCTCATATTCCATAAAGCTTCACTAACCAAATCTTCATAATTCCATTACCGCGAAGTTTAATCGGCAATAACGCAAAGGCTATTTAAATTATGCATCTGGGTTAACCATTTTTAAATTAAACTAAAACACAGGACATATAACCGTCTCTTTCTCACTTGAGTAGGTTTGGAGATTTTTAAACATGTTTCTATCTCGCTCGCCGTAATCGTATTTAAATTTGCATATTTAAAAAGATGCTAGCAAAAGCTGCAATATCCTCTCATTTTGTATGCGTTTCTTATTTTAGATGGGGAAATATTTTTTGCTGCAAAGAGGGGTGACGTTTGATTTCGGGCTGGAGAAAGAGCGTTTTAACTTGGTTTTACGTTTTGCTATATTTTGTTAGGACAAATTATGGTAGGGGAAAAATGAATGCTGGTTTTAGATTGTAACGTTATTAATGGTTTGTTTGCGTTACGGAAATTTTATAATTTAATATATTGAAGTGTACCTATTTCATGTACCTACTTATTCGGGATTAGATTTAGATATTTCTTTTCTAATATAGCTGACTAGATGATGCCCGCGGCTACACCCCTTCATTTTATTTAAATTTAACTGTTTCGAAAAATTCCCCTTAGTGCTCCCATACGCTACCATACCGGCCAAATTTCGGCTACTGGCGCTCAATAATTTTGGCTGTGAATTGTCTATCAGTGAGTCAGTGGCGCATTAATTTTATATTACAGATATATCACGACATCCGATATGCTATATTGCGCTAAAGCCGACACAAAAGTGGATGGAGCTACGGGCAAAATATAGTTATTTTCTGAGTAAAAATGACGTATTTCTGCGTGTTAGTACCGTGTCATCTCTCACGTTACATTCACTTTCATCACATTATTCATGCACCGCGTTTTAGGACGCTCTTTACCTTTTCTATTATTTCGTTATTATCAGTGTAGCTTATGTAATGCGGATAACTCGTAACTACACAACTCATATGTTACTAGAAACATCCATTGTATTTACTTTGAATGCGTATGTTCAAAATAAAATATGTACAATGGGTGATACACAGTCAACACCATAATTATAATTTGGTATCGATAAGACCCAGATTGACCATCCCAATTAATTGAAGAAAGCTGAATTAATAAAAATATCTTACATAGTATAAATTATTTTACGTCTGTTACAAATCATAGAGTAGACAATCAAAGCCTAGTCACAATGTGAAAATTACATTTACATTAGAAGTTGTAAACTGTTATTCAAAAGAAAGGTAAAATATTAAAACCAAGAGTCAGTGACGTTGCATATTCTTTTTTTAGAAAATCTGGGATTACACAAGATATTTTTCAAGTCTCCGTGGAAATTTCAAAAGCCTTTTATCTACCTAAATTATGAGAGAGCGTCATACAAATTATGGAATACTTCTGGGAGAGGGAACAAGTAAAAAACGACTTGGGTACGTTGAGAATTTACCTTTGTGCTGAAGTTGATGAGTCTTCGTGGACGGACACAGTATGGCAGTTCCAGGTTTCAATTAAAAAAGAAACTCGTGAGAGTCATAGATGGAAAGTACCTACATTATTTATACGTCAGCAGCAGATCATAGGGTTGAAAGATTTTTCAATTCAGCTCATTTGTAAGTGAAATATTGAACTCGTTTGTTTAAAAACGAAAAATGCAATTACATTTTGATTAAACTTTATATTATAATAGTACCTGTCAATCACAAGTAAGTTATCTTTCTAAGGATAAATTAGACAAAATTCGCTTTTCTTACAAACTAGCACACGATAACTGTGAATGTCACTGTAAATCTTAACAACCTGATAACTTCCAAAAAACCACTACGCAAGTATTGAGTTCGATCATTCCCATGATGCTTTCGTCCATAACTTCCAGCTTTCAAGGGACTGGTAAAACAATGAGAGTTCTATAGTTCGAGCCTCTTGGACACACTTATCAATGCATCCTCAAAGACTCTTAACTAGTTAGAATACAGTCCATGTTTGCTTGTAAGCGACCCAGACAAGTTTGTCAGAATTAATAAGAGATTAGCCTTGGGTCGGTGTTAACTATGAAGGTTGCTATAATATTGGTAAGTTACTAAGTGGTTTTGGGCGTTAAAAGACATCATCAAGAGTCGATCAGACCTCTGCAGATGTTTTAGGTACTTATTATTGGGTATTTGGTATCAATTTGGGTTATCACTTTGTATAAATATCTCGTATCATAATCGGGATAATGGAATAAAGCGTTTTGTTTTGTTGGTCGTACCTCATGCTTAAATTTAGTACAATCAATCGTGTGTTCAAAGATGTTTCTTATTTAGCAAAGCGTAATTCTTCGAAACGGAATAACAGTCGACTTGCCAAACATAATAAAAATCTTTTCCGTTTATTTTTCTGCAAAAGTTCTACTTTAGAAAAATAAATATGAGTAGAAATTTTGCGGAGATCAGAAAGAATTTAATACATTTTCTCATTACATTTTTGGGAGTTCTCTGCCCTAATTCTGCGGTGGTCTCATTACTGAGAAATGACTGAAGTCTAAGTTGAGTAGATAATACATTCGGAGTACCCAATTTGTGAAATTACAAGGTCGTTTTCATTTTGTCTTCCATTACGCGGTCGGGCAAACATTGTTCGAGGAACGGTTTTTCGGTAAACTCTGCTTGTAGGCATTTCTGAGTTCGGGGTAATATTTGGTCAAATTGTTTTTTTTTTTCACGTCAATGTCTTTGTTGTTTCGGTAAGATTGTGGGACATCATGCTGTTCGTTTTATTTGGGTCTTTCTAAAGTTGACTATAGGACATAGATGGCCTGAATTAAGAGAAGTATACTGTCGTAATTGATATGATTGATTATTTTCCGTATTAAATTAAATAGTAACTTACATCAAACTGAACACAATTCGGGGAGATGGGCCTCGTTAGCCTTGGTTGGCAACCTGTCTAGGAGAAGGAAAACTCCGAAATTAAACCAACTTTCAGGGAGCACACCCGACACAAGACCCCGATCTAAGGTGTAAACCGACCCGTGCCGAGAGATTCGTGGCCAGAGGGTAAGCTGGTCGCAAACGGAGGGTGCCTGTGTTGGTGGTCACAGGGCACACGTGATATTCCGCCTTACCCCCGTAAAGGGCTCTATGGGGATGGACATTTAAAAACCCTAAATCTCGTGGTAACGCAATGGGAACAATTAATAATATTTCCTCACACGGCGGCGACGCGGTTCGCAACCCATCACGTCTCGAAAAGCGGCCTATGGAGAGCAGGTTTGCAACATTGAATGTTGGAGGAGGAATGAACGGCAAATTGGATGAAGTATGTCAGATGATGGATGATAGAAAGATTGATGTTCTTTGTGTGAATGAAACAAAAAGAAAAGGGTGTGAAACCACCAAGCATGGCGCATATACGGCGTATTGGTCTGGGGTAGATAGTACCACCAGAGCCTGTAAGGGAGTTGGTGTAATACTGTCTGCGCGAATAAATGAGTGTGTAAAAGAGTTTGAATGTGTAAATGACTGTGGATGAGAATGAAAGTAGGACTTACTCGTCTCTTTATTGTGGGGGTGTACGCCCCGGTCAATATAGTTACGGGTATATCACAACATGAGCAAGACGAAAGGCAGGAGTTTTGGGAGAGTTTAAGAGAGATTTTGAGGAACTGCAAGGATAATGAAAGATTGATCTTGTTAAGGGATTTCAATGGATGGGTGTTAGGTGCATTTGGTGATGAGAGTGTGAACGAAAATGGAAAAGTACTGCTTGAGATTTGTTTGGAGTGGAGCCTTTGTGTGACAAACACCATGTTTGATCATAAAAGGATACATATGTATACGCGAGAGGCGAAAAATGTTAGAAGAAGTATGATTGATTTTGTGATAGTAGATGAACGATTGAGAAAGAATGTGTTGAATACAAGAGCATATCGAGGGATCGGCATCCACACAGACCACTTCTTGGTGTTGAGCCGGATAAGTGGGCTCTTTAAAGGATGGCGACACCGATAGCGTAATGAAAATAGTGTCTTGGAAAGAATTAAGGTAGAAAATCTATAAGAGAAAGATGTGAAATATGAGTATAAACGAAGATTGATAGCAAAATTTGAGAGGTTCGATTGCATAAATGATATGGAAGAATTATGGCAGGCCTTTAAAGAAGAGGTAGTATGTGTAGCGTCTGAAGTATGTGGTGTGATCAAGAGAAGGAAAATACGAAAGGTTAAGAATACATGGTGGGACAAGGATGTACAATCAGCAGTGTCAGAGAAGAAGAAAGCTTGGTCAGATTGGTTGGCTGCCAGAGCAAATGAAAGAATGGGAAAAGCAACGAGTGTAGACATAGATGAAGCAAGAAAGGAGTTTGTTGGGTCAAAAAGAATAGTGAAAGAAATGGTTAAAAGGAAAAAGAGGAAAAGAAAGATGAGTTTGATAGCAGATTATCTAACGATTCCCAGAGAAACATTAAGTTTTTCTGGAAATCCGTTCGTGCAGTTCGAAGAAGAACTCAATCCTCAGAACACACATCCATCAGAGACGAGAATGGAAAGATGGTAAATGATGAATCTTGCGTGCTGAAGAGATGGAAAGAGTATTTTGAAAGTTTATTTGAAAGGTCGGCGATAGAGACACCGATAGCTGAAATGAATGGTAACGATAGCAATGATGAAAGCGTTATTGGCGTGGATGAGGTCGTGAAGGCACTGGGAAGTATGAAAGTAGGTAAGGCTGCAGGATATGATAGGATTACAGTCGAAATGCTGAAGGCTGGACAGGGCGTCATAGTTGGTCAGTTGCAGCGGTTATATAACTTGTGCTGGACCACCGGCCGAGTACCTAATGACTGGGCCACAGCTGTAGTTGTGCCTCTTTATAAAGGAAAAGGCTCGCAACAAGATTGCAAAAACTATAGAGGCATTAGCCTTCTCAGCATTGTTGGCAAATTGTATGCAAAGGTACTTACTGAAAGAGTTATGGAAGTAACCGACAAGAAAATATGGGATGTACAAGCGGGATTCCGAAAGGGTATGGGATGCACGGATCAGATTTTTTCCTTGCGAAGCATAGCCGAAAAGTTTTTGGCCAAAGGTCAAAAGGTCTATTGCGCATTCGTGGATTTGGAAAAGGCTTACGATAAAGTGGTGAGGAATGAAATGTGGTCGGTGCTGTCAATGAATGGGGTGGACAGCAGCCTCATTCGAGCTCTGAAATCTCTTTATGAGGATTCTAGAGCTTGTGTGAGGATAAACGGGGCATACACTGACTGGTTTACCATCGAGAAAGGTGTTAGACAGGGATGTGTAGCATCGCCGTGGCTGTTTAACCTCTTCATGGACAGTTGTTTGCAAGATTTAAAACATAGTGACTGCGGATTTAGGATGAATGGGTTACTCGTCAAATGCCTCCTTTATGCTGATGATCAGGTAATACTTGCATCTTCAGCGGAGGAGTTGCAGGAGATGGTAGCAATCATGCATGGTTCGTTAGAGAGGAAAGGAATGAAAGTGAATGTAAGTAAAACGAAAGTTATGGTTTTTGAAGAGGAGGAATGCGTTACGGCTTGTAATGTTTTGATCGATGGACAGCGAGTGGAACAAGTGAATGAGTTTGTTTACTTAGGTACGTTGTTTACAAGAAATGGTAAGAATGAAGCAGATATTGAAAGTAGAGTTAATGCCGGTAATTGTGTGAATGGAGCTCTGTAGGCGTTTATGAACAGTCAAAACGTGTCCAAAAAGGCACGTTTGGCTGTGCATAGAGGTGTGTTAGTGCCTACCCTTATGTATGGTAGTGAAAGTTGGGTATGGCAGAAGAGATTTGAAAGTAGAATAAATGCTGTAGAAATGAGAGCACTGAGAAGTATGTGTGGTGTGTCTTTGACCGACAGAGTAAAGAATTGTGTGATACGAGAGTGGTGTGGGGTAAAAGAAGATGTAGTGACAAGCATCGAGAAAGGCATGTTAAGATGGTTTGGGCACATGGAGAGGATGGATGACGAAAGACTGACAAAGAAGATATATAAGGCAAGTGTGAATGGGACAGGACGAAGGGGAAGACCTAGGCGGACGTTCTCTGACCAGATTGGAGACATCCTGAAAAAAGGACAAGTCAGAAGTACCCTTGACAGAAGAGCATGCATGAGAAACTTGATGGGAGTGAGAGAAGCAAGTGAGGTATGTCAGGATCGTTGCAAATGGCGTTCCGTAGTCTCTGCCTACCCCTAAGGGAAACAGGCGTGAGTCTATGTATGTATGTATCAAACTGAAGGCATAAAAAACGATTATTAGAAATTGAGACAGTTTCTGAATTTACTAACAATGGTCAAAACCAGACAAAAACGCTATCCTTTTGATGATGTTGCTATTTAGTTTATTCTATCTTAGTATAATATTACCTTTTTTTGTTTTACGAGGTGGAAAATCCCTTCGGATCTCCGACTCTTGGGGGAAATAAGAGCCGGAGTATGTGGTGTTTCCACTAAAAACCACCTCGACTTCCGCCATGTACCCGTGTGTCGGAGGGTGGGGCATCACCAAAGCACTCGTCGCCACCCTCCGGGTATTGGCCCGCCAGATGGTCAGGCGGGCCCCGAACAAAACCCCCTTGGCGACGGATTTAGGTGTTGGACTCCGCCGCCAAAACGCCCAGCGGCCGCAGAGGATAGGGAGGACGGCAACGCAACACCGCATCTCCTCTTCCTCTGCGGCCCCACCGCGACGCATCGAATGGTGCGCCCCCATTTGGTCGCGGGAGATAGGGCGCGCGGCAACGCAACACCGACACGCCTCTCCTCCCGCGACCGCACCCGACTGCGAGGGACAGACAGAACTGTCCCCCGCACCCGCACTTTGGACGCATCCTTCGCAGGCCTCACCCAAGCCCACGTGGAGCGTCCCCTCCCGGGATCCCGCTTAGCTTCACCGCGGGTGTCCTCAAGCCCACGGTTACTGAGCCCCCCCACCACGACAAGGTGGAGATCCCACGGGGGGGAGTATAATATTACCTGTGGTAAATATGTCATGATGTTGTATACAGGAAAAAAATACTCAAAACTTTTCATTGTTCGCAAAGTTTTATACAAATTTTTAAGTTCAAATTCTTGCAATAAATCAACCGATTATAATAATAATGGAAACAACGTTGGAATACAAAACTTTCGGAAAAGGGTTTCTAATTAAAACATAAAGATTTAAGGTATAAAATAAATATAAGTAATCAATTACGGAAATTTTCACAGTACACTTTTATCAACTCGTATAAATTCCAATTAATTTTAGTTCATTAATTTCTAAAATAAAAGGGCTGAGAGTTTCAATGGCGAGCTTACTGAATAAACACTCATCAAATTCAAATTCAAATAATTTTATTTTGTGAACAAAGATTTACAAGTTTTTATACAATAGTTTATATAGTGGGCTCCATGTCCCGCCGATAGGCATACAAAATATTAGATGGCATCATTAAAATATTATAATTATGTAACAGAGATAATATTCAATTTTAAATTAATATTATATGCAATTACAAAAATAGTTAATTTCAAATGTCAATTTTCAAATGTCACAGCAATACGAAATATAGAGAATTAAAAAAGTCAATTTAAAAATGTCACAATTATTAGAAAGGTATGTCAAACAAAAATGTCACAAAGCTAAGTAAAAGATAGGTTTTGCTGCAATAAAATGTCATTTAAAAATTCATTTATAGAATAATATGCTTTGTTAACTAATAGGCCAAATAATTTATATTTAAATTCATTGATATTAAAATGATTTATTTTGGTAGCTTATTAAATATTTTAGGTGCCATAGCATAAACGCTTTTATTGAAAAAAGTAGTTTTCCGCAGGTAACAAATGTAACTTGTTTGAACGACGTTGACTTTCTATGGGCTTAAACAAACTTTAAATTATTTTTGTCGTAAACACAGATTTCGAAGATATAAAGTGATGTTACAGTGAGTATCTTAAGGTTTATGAATTGAGGTTTGCAGGAATCTGTGGGTTTAAGTTTACAAATAGCTCGTATACATTTTTTCTGAGCGATTAATACTCTTTCAATATTAGTACCATTGCCGCAAAATATAAGGCCATACCGCAAAGTAGAGGCCACATACCCATGGTAAGCCGCCAATAAGGCGTCTTTATTAGCAACTTTACCGAGCCTGTAGAGTGCGTAAGAAAATTGATTTAATTTTGTGCATATTTTTTTCGATTTGATTTTTCCAGGAAACATCATTATCGATATGGAGCCCAAGAAATTTGATGGTATCTGATTCTAGTACCAAGTCACCATCGTGGTCAATTTGCAAATTATTTTGAATTGATTGTCTTAATTTAAAATTAATTATTTTGGTTTCACTTAGATTAATTTTAAGGTTATTAGCATTCAACCAGTCAATTATAGAAGCAATACTTAAGTTATTATCACTTTCTATTTGTGTATTACACCCGGTGTTATAGATAACAGCACTGTCATCGGCAAACAAGGACATCTGATGTTTGATAGCCTTAGGCAAGTCATTAATGTTACAGATAAACAGAAGCGGATCTAATACAGAACCTTGAGGGACGCCGTAGGTTACCGTTCTTTTGCTAGATGAATAAACTATTTCTTGTTTTTTCTCAAAGTTCATCTGACATATTTGGGTCACTAGTTTCTATCTTCGAGCTAAGATTTTATTAATTCAAGCACGTTACCTTTGACACCATATATGTAGAGCTTATTTAAAAGTAATTTATGATCCATATGATCAAACGCTCTCGTCATGTCCATATACATAGCTACAACTGGTTTCTTTTTGTCTAAATTGTGATGTATTGGTTCCAAAAATTTATAAATGGCCATATTGAGTGTATAATTATATTTTAGTTTTAATAACACAATAGGCTGTATGATTGTATTAGTTTAACGTGCCAGAAAGCAGCGCTGGTCATAAATAATTAGTAATATTCTATAATGTCTATGTCATAACTCTTTGTCTACGGTTTCACCTGGTCTATACTCGCTCCTCTGTATCTCGCTATCTAATGAAGTCTGATCCAATAAAAGTATTATGCAAAACAGAAGTCTCAATCTCTTTCATTTATCGCTACAAGCCTACAATAGCTCTCAACCTGAACAGGCCATATTAATGGATTTATTTTTCCTGAAGCCCATTTGTTCTTCACAGAAAAGGTATTGTTTTTAAAAAAAATTGTTAAGATTATTATAGATAACTTTTTCAAAGAATTTTGAAAGTAATGGTAGTAATGCTACCGGCCTATACTTACAAATTTTTGATTTGTCATCTTTCTTACATAACGGCTTAACAATAGATAATTTTAAGGATAGCCGGAATGTACCACTTTGTATAAAATTATTTATGTCACAAAAAGTAGTCAATATAATAGGCGATACTGATTTTATTACTTTGGTGTGAATATTATTATATCCAGTACTGTTCGTGTTTTTGAGATTTTTCATTATTGAGATAACATCTTGGTACCACTGGTTTCATAAACATAGACGTTATATTTATATCAGGATGGTAACGCTGACTAACGTTTCTTGGAATTGAGTCTACAAAATAATCGTTAAAATTTGAGCTATACATTTAGGGTTTGATATTTATTGACCATTTATGTTAATATTACTTATACTTGTTTAAGGAACATTTGATTTCATGGAATTAATCACCTTCCATGTTGCTTTAGACTTATTAGTGCTTGTTTCAATAAAGTGACTATTTTGTGCTTTCTGAGTTTGTTTTACAACATGGTGGTACCTCATAGAAAATGTTTGGAAAGCTAATTTTGTATTATTATTTGGTGTCAACCTATATTTCCATAACAGAGCACGTCTGTTTTTGCTACACAGTTTAATGCCTCTAGTGATCCATTTAGGCCTGAAAACAGTCGATACTTTGCTCCTCCTTACAGGAAAGCAAAGATCATAAAATAATTTAAATAGGTTGTAAAAAGAATCAAAGCTTTCGTTCGGATCCTTCATTTCATAAACTTCACTAAAGCTTAAGCTCCCGATGCATTTCTTAAATAAGTTAATGTTTTCTATGCAAAAATCTCGTCTCATTTTATAGTAAAATTTCAGAACACACGTTCGTTTTACTGGAAATTTCATTAATTGCGCTGTATGATCTGATACGCCTAATTCAAATATTTCTGTTTTACAACCACGTAAATTGTGAAACATGTTATCTAAGCACGTACCGCTGCTGGGTCGCGTAGGTTTGTAGATTTCTATTTTAAGGTTAAATTCATGTAATATATTCTTCAAAAGCTAGGAATTTTTGTTTGATTGTAGCATGTCAATATTGAAATCGCCACATATTATTATTCTCTGTTGTTTTTATAAAAAAATAAACTAATTATTGATATCAAATTATTAAAAAATATGTCCGTTTTACTTGTGCCTGGTACTCTATACAGACATAGTATTATAATTTTATGGTCGCTTAATTCCACTGCACAACATTCAAACGTGTTGGCAACATAATTTTTTTTACCGATTCTATCTCCGAGAACTTTATATGGTTATGGACTAAAATACATGATCCACCATTTCGATTAGGTCTAGTGAAAAATGCAGCTAATGTAAAATAAGGAATTTTAAGAAAATCGACGTCGCTCAATTTCATATTGTGTTCAGTAAAACACAAACACACAAACACTCTCTTATTATTGTGTTCAAATGTATCTAAACATTCCGTTGTAGTATCACTTTTACCCAAGAGACCATTAATGTATTGATGTATTATATACAAATAGTTATACACGAAATTTTTTTTGATTACAATGACTTGTGTTACATGAGCTAGAGATATTCAAAGAATTACAAAATAAAGAATCTTTTTTTGAAGAAATTTCAATGTCAGTTACAGTATCCACACTTTCTAAGAAAGACGATAATACGTCTTTCTTAGAAAGTGTGGATACTGTAACTGACATTGAAATATTTTTTTTAATTATTGATTAAAAATTCTAAATTTACAAATATATTTTCATGCCATAATTGTTAATTCTTCCACTATGCTTCATAAACATAGAGTAGTCACATGCTAAGTCAGAGTTTGAATCATAGATTGTTGCATAATTATAATTTTGTATGTCAAAATAAATTAAATGATTGAACATTTCAATCCTAAAGTTATACATTGTTGAATAATAATTATATGTGTAATCCGGGGAGATGGGCCTCGTTAGCCTTGGTTGGCAACCTGTCTAGGAGAAGGAAAACTCCGAAATTAAACCAAACGTTCGGGGAGATGGGCCTCGTTAGCCTTGGTTGGCAACCTGTCTAGGAGAAGGAAAACTCCGAATTTAAACCAACTTTCAGGGAGCATACCCGAAACAAAACCCCGATCTAAGGTGTGAACCGACCCCTGCCGATGGATTCGTGGCCAGAGGGCAAGCTGGTCGTAAACGGAGGGTGCCTGTGTTGGTGGTCACAGGGCACAGCTGATATTCCGCCTTACCCCCGTAAAGGGCTCTGCGGGGGTGGACCGTCTAGATCCCTAAATCTCGTGGGAACGCTATGGGAACAAAAACTTATTCTCATCCATACGGCGGCGACGCGGTTCGCAACCCGTCACGTCTCGTTTCCCGCGAGGGCGAAAAGCGGCCTACGGAAAGCAGGTTTGCGACATTGAATGTTGGTGGAGGAATGAACGGCAAATTGGATGAAGTATGTCAGATGATGGATGATAGAAAGATTGATGTTCTTTGTGTGAATGAAACAAAAAGAAAAGGGTGTGACACCACCAAGCATGGTGCATATACGGCGTATTGGTCTGGGGTAGATAGTACCACCAGAGCCTGTAAGGGAGTTGGTGTAGTACTGTCTGCGCGAATGAATGAGTGCGTAAAAGAGTTTGAATATGTAAATGCTAGGCTACTGTGGATGAGAATGAAAGTAGGACTTACTCGTCTCTTTATTGTGGGGGTGTACGCCCCGGTCAATATAGTTACGGGTATGTCACAACATGAGCAAGACGAAAGGCAGGAGTTTTGGGAGAGTTTAAGAGAGATTTTTAGGAACTGCAAGGATAATGAAAGATTGATCTTGTTAGGGGATTTCAATGGATGGGTGGGAGTAAAGCGAGATGGATTTGAAAGGGTGTTAGGTGCATTTGGTGATGAGAGTGTGAACGAAAATGGAAAAGCACTGCTTGAGATTGGTTTGGAGTGGAGCCTTTGTGTGACAAACACCATGTTTGACCATAAAAGGATACATATGTATACGCGAGAGGCGAAAAATGTTAGAAGAAGTATGATTGATTTTGTGATAGTAGATGAACGATTGAGAAAGAATGTATTGGATACAAGAGTATATCGAGGGATCGGCATCCACACAGACCACTTCTTGGTGTTGAGCCGGATAAGTGGGCTCTTTAAAGGATGGCGACACCGAGAGCATAATGAAAATAGGGTCTTGGAAAGAATAAAAGTTGAAAATCTACAAGAGAAAGATGTGAAAGATGAGTATAAACGAAGATTGATAGCAAGATTTGAGAGATTCGATGGCATAAATGATATGGAAGAATTATGGCAGGCCTTTAAAGAAGAGGTAGTATGTGTAGCGTCTGAAGTATGTGGTGTGATCAAGAGAAGGAAAATACGAAAGGTTAAGAATACATGGTGGGACAAGGATGTACAATCAGCAGTGTCAGAGAAGAAGAAAGCTTGGTCAGATTGGTTGGCTGCCAGAGCAAATGAAAGAATGGGAAAAGCAACGAGTGTAGACATAGATGAAGCAAAAAAGGAGTTTGTTAGGTCAAAAAGAATAGTGAAAGAAATGGTTAAAAGGAAAAAAGAGGAAAAGAAAGATGAGTTTGATAGCAGATTATCTGACGATTTCCAGAGGAACATTAAGTTTTTCTGGAAATCCGTTCGTGCAGTTCGAGGAAGAACTCAATCCTCAGAACACACATCCATCAGAGACGAGAATGGAAGTATAGTAAATGGTGAATTGTGCGTGCTGAAGAGATGGAAAGAGTATTTTGAAAGTTTATTCGAAAGAACGGCGATAGAGACACCGATAGCTGAAGTGAATTGTAATGATAGCAATGATGAAAGCGTTATTGGCGTGGATGAGATCGTGAAGGCACTGGGAAGTATGAAAGTAGGTAAGGCTGCAGGATATGATAGGATTACAGTCGAAATGCTGAAGGCTGGACAGGGCATCATAGTTGGTCAGTTGCAGCGGTTATATAACTTGTGTTGGAACACCGGCCGAGTACCTAATGACTGGACCACAGCTGTAGTTGTGCCTCTTTATAAAGGAAAAGGCTCGCAACAAGACTGCAAAAACTATAGAGGCATTAGCCTTCTCAGCATTGTTGGCAAATTGTATGCAAAGGTACTTATTGAAAGAGTTATGGAAGTAACCGACAAGAAAATATGGGATGTACAAGCGGGATTCCGAAAGGGTATGGGATGCACGGATCAGGTTTTTTCCTTGCGAAGCATAGCCGGAAAATTTTTGGCCAAAGGTCAAAAGGTCTATTGCGCATTCGTGGATTTGGAAAAGGCTTACGATAAAGTGGTGAGGAATGAAATGTGGTCGGTGCTGTCAATAAATGGTGTGGACAGCAGCCTCATTCGAGCTCTGAAATCCCTTTATGAGGATTCTAGAGCTTGTGTGAGGATAAACGGGGCATACACTGACTGGTTTACCATCGATAAAGGTGTTAGACAGGGATGTGTAGCGTCGCCGTGGCTGTTTAACCTCTTCATGGACAGTTGTTTGCAAGATTTAAAACATAGTGACTGCGGATTAAGGATGAATGGGTTACTCGTCAAATGCCTCCTTTATGCTGATGATCAGGTTATACTTGCATCTTCAACGGAGGTGTTGCAGGAGATGGTAACAATCATGCATCGTGCGTTAGAAAGGAAAGGAATGAAAGTGAATGTAAGTAAAACGAAAGTTATGGTTTTTGAAAAGGAGGAATGCGTTACGGCTTGTAATGTTTTGATCGATGGACAGCGAGTGGAACAAGTGAATGAGTTTGTTTACTTAGGTACATTGTTTACAAGAGATGGTAAGAATGAAGCAGATATTGAAAGGAGAGTTAATGCAGGTAATTGTGTGAATGGAGCTCTGAAGGCGTTTATGAACAGTCAAAACGTGTCCAAAAAGGCACGTTTGGCTGTACATAGAGGTGTGTTAGTGCCTACCCTTATGTATGGTAGTGAAAGTTGGGTATGGCAGAAGAGATTTGAAAGTAGAATAAATGCTGTAGAAATGAGAGCACTGAGAAGTATGTGTGGTGTGTCTTTGACCGACAGAGTAAAGAATTGTGTGATACGAGAGTGGTGTGGGGTAAAAGAAGATGTAGTGACAAGCATTGAGAAAGGCATGTTAAGATGGTTTGGGCACATGGAGAGGATGGATGACGATAGACTGACAAAGAAGATATATCAGGCTAGTGTGAATGGGACAGGACAAAGGGGAAGACCTAGGAGAACGTTCTCTGACCAGATTGGAGACATCCTGAAAAAAGGACAAGTCAGAAGTACCCTTAACAGAAGAGCATGCATGAGAAACTTGATGGGAGTGAGTGAAGCAAGTGAGGTATGTCAGGATCGTTGCAAATGGCGTTCCGTAGTCTCTGCCTACCCCTCCGGGAAACAGGCATGAGTCTATGTATGTATGTATGTATGTATGTGTATGTAGGCAGACATAGTATTAAGTTTGTGTGTTGTACTGATATTAGTGACTCACGTATATTCGTAACTAATTTGAAATAATTATTACTCTGTTGAAAATCCTTTTACCCTATAAAAATCAGGCAATAGTCCCTCACTGTGAAGTTTTTCAATTTAGTGTCAATGTTATGCAATAGTGGACTTACTCCACAGTTATGTGATAAATAGTGACATATTTTATGTTCAGGAAAATAGTTAGTATGTAGTTGATCTTATTACTACTAATTATACAGAGTTTGCTTTTTTGTCATCACATCTTGTTTTGTTTGTATTTTCCGCATAGGTGTCTTGTGGTAACGATGACGGTTATTAGGATGTGTTCTGATTCTGAACGAATTACATAGAAGCAGAAGATGTTTTATATGTCAGTGTTCCATGATTTTTCGAAGTGTCACTGGGATTTTTGTTGATTTGCTCAGTCTGTTAGGAGTAGATATTTTTACATGTTTGTGCTTATTAGATGTTCTAATGTCATTGCTTAACATTTTTGTGACAGATTTAAACATTTTATGCTTGTTATTCATTTCCTTGATGGTATTTTTAAGACCTATGTTTTCTAAAGACAAGTTGTTTATTTCTTCATGAGCGGGCTGCAATTGTATATTGAGCTCACTAATTTGTCTCTTGAGATCTTCAATTTCAACAACATTCTCTATCGAAATATCTGGTAAACTATTTGTGGTGCCATCTATTGTCGAGTTATGAGAACTGTCATCGTCCGATATTACTGTTATCGATTGAGAACGTTTCCTACGAAACGTGATATTTTCTAGGAAATTATTTAAGTTTAAGAAATTTCTTTATAATCATAAATTAAATAAACATAATTTTATAATCTATATTGTAGCTTCTTTCTAGGAAATTAATTTTATAATTCTCAAAAAGTCAACTGTGCAGGTGAGGTTTGATCCGCCGACTTCGACAACGCCAGTACGTATGTGTACTAATTGAGCCACACATCAAGTCTGTTTTGTCTTCTCTTAACTTACTACATGCCAAATCCATTACTAACCTTTATTTATTGTGCAAACTTTTGAACAGATTTAATACTTCAGCAATCTGCGTTATTCAATCCGGTAACATATAATTGTACTAACTTGAATAGTAAAATCTTAAGTTTGGAGCGACTTTTATGAAACTACACTTTATGTGGATTGGGCTAAAAAAAGTTGGATCCAAGATTGTCTGAATAGTTGCAGAGCCAATCAGCATCAGGCCAGAATAGAGGTCCTGGAAAATCTCAATAAGAAGAAAAGCCTTTTAGAAAAGAATGCTGATGATTCTACACATAGATTTGAAACAAAATGATATTGATGTGACTTTTTAAAGTACTCCACCATCATCAATGAACATCATCAACACTGTATTTTTTTAGGCATAGAAATCTAACATATCGATTTTTCTTTTTTTTAATTTAACTAAACAAGTAGGGGAATTAAGATATATTTAGACAACCGACATGAAGAATGTCCAGACTCGAAACAATAAGTTGTGAATCGCAAAAAGTGCTATCCTATTGAGGATCAAACCCACAACACCTTAGCCCGACGTAAATAAATATAACGAAGCGCAGCGGAGAGCATTTTTTGCTGTTAAATTTTTGTATTTTATTAATTTATCGATATTATCTCATTTTGAAATACTACAAAATCAATCATCACGTATAAAATGTCAAACAGGAATAACACATCATAATCAGGGTATTCGTTTCAGAATTAAACGCCACGCCACAGATAGACACAAATCCACATCAAACCTAGGGCACTATTTTTCCATTGGGCTTAAAAATAACTGTAGAGATACATTGTGCATAGAAATCCTTTTTAAAAATTCAATTTTGTTCGCTTTGCCGACTTCTTGATTAAGATTTCCTTCAATGTTCAGAACTGATTTCGATTTCGTCACCGAACAGCACCGCAATGCGCGCCAAGCGAACCATTGAATTTTCACTAGAAACGAAAACTAAACAGAGTTAAACGTTTCACAGATTTCTGTGATATATATTGATATTATTTAGTTTTCCTGGAATATAATAAATGTTCAGATTAGAGTATATCGATATGATACAGAGAATTGATCCGAATAACAGCTTTCACATAATTATTTCCATTTGCCTTTCTCTAAAAAAGTCGATGAATTGACTTGAAACTACATAATTATTACGAAGTATTGATTTTCATTAATAGACAATGTCCCATTTTTCTTTACACTTATTATTCAAATTTCACGACGTAATAATAACTTATCACTTCCTCTCTAGATCTAGAGGCTCTAGATATTTAAAGATCCGTACATACATACGCTCACGCCTTTTTCCCGTCGGGGTAGGCATAGACAACAGAACGCCACTTGCTTTTATCCTTACGAACCTCTTTTCAAACATGCTCGGTGGTTACGGGTGCTTCGGACTTTTCTGTTTTTCAAAACGTCCCCAATTTGGTCGACAAACGTCTTTCGAGATCTGTCGCAACCGACTTGCCCACACACATCTGCCTTATATATTTTATTCGCCAATCTTTCTTCACTCATTCGCTCCACGTGTCCAAACCATTTCAGCATTCCTTTCTCAATCCTTGTCACGACATCTTCTTTGAGGCCACATCGCTCTCGTATTACTGCATTCGGAATTTTATCAATCAGGCTCACCCCACACATGCTACGCAGTGATCACATCTCAACTGCGTTAATTCTGCTTTCGTGCTTTTTCTGCCATACTCAATACTCACTTCCATACATCAGGGCACCAGCACTCCATATTTAAAGCAAATTTAAAGATGACTAGCTAGTATCGTGTGTTTTTCGACAATATGTTAGAGTAAGGGATATTATTACAAGTACCAGCACTGTGATCAGCACCTTCATGGTCATGGCCTCAGAGCATGCAATAAAAACGTTTAACCTTTACTTACTCCCTATGAGGGACAATGGACATACACCATATAATTATTTCAGTACTGGAGTGATTTATTTCATTATGTTGTGAACACTATTTTTCCCCCAATACTTTTATTTATTCCCAAGCTGTCTGTGATTTCCCTTCTCAAACGTCACGCTTCACATCATGACTAAGACCTTCTTGTACCTCAAACTAATTACGTCACAACACTAGATCGAACCGCCCGTCATCAGTCCTTCTCGAATTTCAAACTCAAGTAAGCTCAGCAATACGTCGCCACCGACGACGATAGCGTCCTTATTCGGCAGAATGACGTTTTCGACGGCCAACGTTGGCGAGCGTTCGAGTGTAAATGATGTGCCAACGGTGGAATAAACGTCAGTCGGGCGCGATTTCAACGATGAGATGTACGAAGGAAGGATTGGGATAGGAATAGAACCGTTTCGGGCGAGATCTTGTTTTGATGTATTGATAAGTGGTTTGAAATAGACGGTTTGTGAAGGGAGACTCTGTTTGGCTGTTGTATAAACGGTTGGTCTTGGGCGACTGTTAAGGTATTTGGCTAATATTTTAGTTTAACAGTTTGAAAGTCAGTTTGTTTACCCGACAACATTTTGATTTGATTCTCGAGTAATTCAAATTACTTGAGAATCAAATCAAAATTATTTTAGTTGCAGAACATTAGTGAAAATATTAACAAATATTTGCAATAACACTGGGCTAAAACTCAATGCAACTTAGTAAGTATTTTGTTGAGTTTACACATTGAAATCAAAACAACGGTAAAGTCATTTGATGTAACATATCATCTACAAACAAAATAAACAGAACTTCCAAAAACATTCAGAAGAAGTAATGAGCTCCCAGCGTAGGAATACTATTCTGACATCAGAAAGTAATAACAGTAATTAGGAAGGAAATTATAATTGTTAACGATCCACCAAACTAGTATGAAAAGAGAGATAATTATTATATATTGGTCTCTGCACCAATTGCCACTTCCATGTCTCAAAGTACACTCAACTGAAACGGGGTTTGGATTTATAACCATATTTTCAATCACTCAAATGCACAATAATGTGATTTCAAAGGCAAGTTTATCATTTTAATTCTAAACAAAATACTGTCGAATGTAAACTACTATGTCAGCTAGGCTAACGTTACAAACAATTATTTGTTGATTCCGTTTGCTTGTTTTGTTGATTCAACAAGAACCAATTTTGGATTCAAGACAGCAATGTTTTGATCAGAAGTCGGAAAAAACAACTGTGTATGCTATTAATACTCTAAAAAGACATTTGAGTAGAGCAGTAACAAACCAAACTACAAATTTTGAAATACTTTGAACTGCGATTTGTACACTTTTTATCGATGAAATACCGACTCGGCAGTAATAAGAGGATGACTTAATTGTTTTTTAGTGGTTTGTTAACCAAACCGATTATTGGTTATTTTTTTAAAGTGAAATCACGTTTACTTACTAACATAAATATCATCGCATAGGCTGTCCTATTCGAGCTAGAAACCATTGGGTCCCTTGGATAACGTAATCACCGCCACTGTAAGTTTTAAATGTCTCCCAAATAGGTGTCAAATCCTTTTTTCACAGATTTTTGAACTAGTTCTACAAAAATACGGGTCAACAACTAATGAAAAATGAGCCAAATGCTTAAGTACTGTATTGTGTTCACCTCGATAGCTCAATAATTCGGATTTGAACCTAAACATTTTCAGTCATAACCGACCGAACTCCTGGCGACGACTGAGTGTTCAGCCACAATTTAGAAATTGTCTTTTGCAAGTTTACTGCAAACTCATTCTGCGAATTTCACTTCAGAAGTGTCGAAGCATAGATTCTATAAAATAAAATCTATTTTCTAGTTTCGTTGCATTCGCAGTCAATTTTGGATGGTGGACTAGATTTTGCTGCAGGATTGCAATCATCGGTCACATTCTGGCTACGTGCGATATAATATATTTTTGTGTGATAAACAATGAAATGGAGACTGATTGTTGCTTGTTAGATTTCACATATTAAATACATTATGCTCATTAATAAAAGATAATAGACTAAATGGACGGCCGGCTGTAGATATTTATTTTACTAATTTAAGTTAGCTCTTATGATTCGAGATTTGAAATCCCATCTACATATATGTATATATTATTACTCAATTTACTAAACCGCAGGCACAAATCTGTATATATATGTAAAATTCTTGCGTTGCTGGCTGACTGATAGTCAACGCACAGCCAAAACTATGAAATTCGGGACACATGTTCCTTGGGGTGCGTAGGAGTGAACTAAGAAGGGATTTCCCGAAATTCCCTCTGGATCGAGCAGAAACAGTTAAAATAAAATAAAAAGCAATAGCTGCGGGCATCCTCAAGTATATTCATCATCATCATCATCATCAGCCTGTAACAGTCCACTGCTGGCCTTGGCCTCTCCTTTTGAATTCTTCCTCGTTTGGAATTAACCTACGATACCACGCTGGCCAAACGGGTTGGTATAGGGTTTGTATCAAGTTTTCCTTCTCTTACAGTGCTGTTCTCTGCATAATATGCTCCCGCTGTCGGCTCTTTCGACACACATGGGATGATATGGGGTGCTGACATTCTGTTTTCTTAATCCGTCACCACACGGACAAGTATATTAATAATAGAAAATTCAGGGTTCATGATGGCATATTTCTAAAAATATTAAATAACAAAAGCGCACTTTTTGAATACTTGTTTTCTGACTATTCCATATCTTTCTTTATTAATATTAAAAGGTAATATTGTGAGAAAGTTCTCTAAGGTAAGAAAATCCAAGTAAGTAACGTACTTAGCGCTAGGGTGACCACGTAGGATTTTAAGTGAGTTGTGCACGTGAGAATGTAGTTATATGAACTGGTCCATTGCGGAGTGTAGTTAAATGTAAACTGGACTTTGTTTACAAGGATTATTTGACAGCATATTTTAGTCACTTGGTATCTGATCCTTCTAATGGATAAAACTTTAATAAAAAAAGATGATAACAAGTATCGTCAGATAAATTTAGTTTAAATAAATATTCTGTTACGTCGAAACGTTAATCACCGCAGATTTGAGCCGAAATATGACATCTCTAAAATATCACCTTGGCTGTTCTCGCATTCCGTGTTCGTAAAGCAGATTGTTCAGTTAGTCCAACTACAATAAGTCCAAATCCATATTTTAGCTAAAGGTAAAATAATTTACCAGCGCCCGTTATGTTACTTAAAATCCCATTCTGTACCTACTCGGCGCTCGAATTCAGATCTTCTTGCCTCTCCTTAAACAAAAAACTTTCAGAGACGCTTTCTTAGTAGGTGCTTACATTAAGTTATACACCAACGTAATCAATTTCATTTGATATATGATTTAATGGAGCAGCGATAGCCTTGTGGAGAGGCCGACGGACTGCCACGCAGAGGGTCTCGGGTTCGAATCCATGGCACGCACCAATGACTTTTCGAAGTTTTGTGCATATTAAATTGTTAATTATCGCTTGCTTAAGGTTAAGGAAAACTTCGTGAGGAAACCTGCATGTCTGAGAGTTTTCCATAATGTTCTCGATAGACATGTAAAGTCTGCCAACCCGCACTTGGCCAGCGTGGTGGATTATGGCAATACCATTCTCATAGTGAGAAGAAGCCCGTGCCCAGTAAGTGGGACAGTTTATATACAGGGCTGATGATGATTCAATTTCAGTTTGAACTTAAAGTAAATATTGTGAAATCGGACCATAATTATGTATGTAAAATTTGGATGTTATGGCCACTACTGGAATGGTTTATAAAGTCCAACAATGAGACGCTCTTGAAAGATAATCTTAAAAGCAGCCATGATAACTATTTCTACGAAATATGCTTGATCTTTTTATAGTTATTTTTTTAATATCAATGTGCCCTCATTATACTTGTTTAGACGATAGCTTCCTATTGTTGAGGATAGGCACTATACGCTGACATTCAAGGCCAAAGTCCTTAGGATATTTTTCGTATTGACTGAGTTGAGACCAACCATAGTGTAATTGTATACCCAACTACTGTGTTTATGGATTGTCCTCGTCTAATTAGAACTAATAACTATTAAAATATGACGCATGTTTTAATAGCTAAGTTGGCAAAAAAGAATACAGCCACTTTTTGCTATCTAGAATGCAAAATAGCCTCGCGCATAACAGGCCTACTACTAGGCTACTTACTGCTGAATTGCCATTCCGCTGTTAGTTACTGGTGTTTAAAATTGGCAGTTTGGAAAGAGCTTTATAAAACAATAATCTACAATTTAAAAAGTCATTCATTACACTGCTGCGCTACCGAATTTTGCTTTCGAAGACAAATCCATCTAATATTTTCAGACATATCTTCGCTACAATGTCGTACTTAAGTTTTCACTCATCATATGATATTACTGTCAACACATAAGCAGGTGCATCTACTGTAACACTTGATCGATCTGAAGTAATGGGTGCATTGTTTTAGCGCGTGACTGGACCGAGACCTCTCAAGAACTCTTCAGCAATCAGCAAACTAATGAAATGTCCTTACTACAGTTACTTTAAGGGTTAGAACAGACCAGCTTCTTGTAGAAGCGTAGGGTTTTGCCATTGAATCACACTGAATCGCGCTTTTGTTTTTATTTTCAACAAGGCTTTAGCTAAATCTTCGCACGCATGGTATGTCGATAATAGTGTACTATTTTCCAGACCAGATAATAAAATTGTGTGTATCAAATGTTACCTCTTATTAAGCCTACATTTTTAAAGAATGGTTCGTGTTTGACCCTCAGTCAGTCAGAATCACTTTAGTAATTTAGTCGGACAGTCACCGATAGACAGACCTGAGCGCGTATAATATTAAAATATGGATAGTCAGCAAATGTAGTTAGGAGATAGTCGGCATACTTTGCTGTGACTTTTCACACTTTGTCTACAAATTTAATTTGCAGGACAGACAGGACAACGATAACAAGGAACGCCAGTAAAAGTACCTATCTTTAGGAGTGTCTATATTCAGAGATGTCTATCTGTGATAGACATCTCTGCTCCTATACACTTCCTCCGAACATTACATGTGTTCGGAGGTTGTGTATAGGAGCGTAAATGACAACACGGGACAAGAGTTCAAGATGGAAAGTTTATTGCGACTAAAGAAATATTTCGTTCACGGGCGCAGCCTGCCTACGCGCAGGCACACACACCAATACATTATGTCTACTCAACAATAACACACATGTGTCCCTACACTATCTATATCAGTTATCTGATTGTCATAGTAGTAGTTTTAAATCTGCTTTGTGTATTCCCTTCTTTGCATGCATTATTTATTCTCCACATATTGATTGCATGTCGCAATTTTCCCAGAATTGCGACATGCAATTGAGAATAGCTTATTATTTTCCTAGTGACTAATAACTTAAAAGATGACTAAATGTTTGCAACTAATAAAATAAGTTGCTAGCGATTAAATATTTTCGCGACTATTATATTAAATAAGATTCAAAACTAAGGTTGTTATAAAAACTTAAAACTAGCAGTTGCGTTTAGGTAGCAAATAAATTTTACAAGTCAATTGAAATAATAGCCGAGGAACTATAAATAATTACTTGGCGATTAATAATGTTAGTAGGTAGGTTATGTTAGGTTTTCTTGTGACCCTGTACCCAAACTTGGCTTAAAATACTGAAGCGTCTTATTTACTTATACGAAACATTTCATTTAAGACAAAATTATTTGGCAAATATTGAAATTTGTATTATTTATGAATGTCAATTTTCTATTTTTTATTCATCATCAAGTTTCCACTTAGATACTTATTCAGTTCCCAAACAAAAACGGTGCTAGTTTAAATTAAAACGAAGCTTATTACTGACATATTAATATGCCACATTTTACTTATTACGATACTCCTTATTAGCTGCCAACCCATTATATATGGTACCCACTCTATTTTTGAAACTTGTATTCGCTTTACTTAGTTGCCGCATTAAATACATGCCATTGAGAATTAATACGATTTGTCGCCAAGTGTGGATACTACCAGTAACATAACGTCTGCTCCAAAGCAAACTTATTAAAAGTATCAATTTTCTTTGCCTTGTTTAGCACAGTGGTATTTTTCTGCATGCAACATTTTTAGAAACATAATATTACCTAAATCCATTTTATGCATTGTGTATTACAAAATGGTCGCGCAAGATATTCATGTGAAGGTTGATTTTAGAATGATATGGTCCCAATTCATTTAATTTTTAAACTAGGTACACTTTTAGCATTTGGCGAAGTTAAGCAACCTTTACTCAGGTCACTTCGTACATAGACCATTTACCGAGGAAGGCTATAGGTTTTATAACATCACGCTGTGAGCCACGGGAGCGGAGCAATAGCCCTAAACGCGGGTGTAACCACGGGCTCATCTAGTTCGATATAATTTTAATATATTCTGATGACGTGAAAAACATCTTTTATTTTCAACTAAAGCCTGCTAACTGAATCAAAAGCTGAAGAAAAGATCAAAAGCTGAACGCTAAAGTATAAAAACACACTCAATATTATTGGCAACAAATAAATACGTCAGTGTCAGTTGACACCCGGAGATACAAATACCTACATGTCAATGTTCTTATGTGTCTGCACCCCTCATTTACCTTTTTTTTATTAACTTAACCAGATTTCTTCGAATAACAGGCGCCTAAGGCGTTGTTCTGACGTAGCGTTTCTTATTTAGAACTACTGAAATTGATTTCCCTGTTTAAACGTACCTACTCTCTAATGTTTTATTTCTTCAATATAAATGTATTTCTAAGGCATGATTGTATAAAAGTATAAGCTTTCTGCATTTCGTTTCAATAATTATTATAAACTTTAACTTTAATTTTTATTAAAAAGGGGCCTACCAACTTTATGCTTCACATAATAATAGGTAAACTTAAATTTCTACCACCTTGAAACTGTGAGGTTTAAACTTAAGTATTGACTTACGTCCCCATGTCAGACCCTGACTATAAAATATGACTAAGACATACGATTACATATGTAACACTTTTGCCCGACCGGGGAATCGAACCCGGGACCTCCGATCAGCAGTCGCATACGCTATCCGCTGAACCACGGAGACAGTCATTAATAATAATATTAGATTTAGCAGCAGGTATTGGAGTGGCGGCCACGCACCGGGTGACGTAGCAGAGATAGGTTTAGGTAGAACAGTGGACGTCATTTGGCCGACATTATGAAAAGAACATTAGGTTAAGGTATAAAAATCGTACTACAACAAAAAACACCATTTCACCTGCGTATGTATCAGTCATTGTGATAAAAAGTTGCCTATAAGTTATTTTGATGTATGAGCTATATTGCCGCCAACTTTATCAAGGACGACTAAGAAGTTTCGCGTCAAAGAAAAAAACATAAATATCATCACACATCTAGCTATCCATTCCCATAAACTTTCGCATTTCGTTCGCATCATTTACCGTTATACAGGTCTCCCAAAGTGATAATGCGCATCTAAAATCTTCGTCACTGTTCGGCAACGGTCGTATTCCCCGAGCGTCGGAAGACGATATGTATATAGAGTTGTTAAGTGCATAATTTAGTAAAATTATGTTTTTAGTGCTAAAAAAATAAATATTGATTTATCAGTAAAGAAATTTAATTCGATAGTTCCATATAAGTAAATAGTGAAGAAAACCACACGATAGCGAATATGCTACAATTTTTGTTGAATTGATTTACTTCGATTATAATACTTTAAGTGTCTTGCTGTAGCTGGTGTAATGATGGAAGAAAAAAAGGTTTAAGTAATACAAAGTTTATATTAGAAGAAGAAAAATGGTTTTCAAACACAGGTTACATTAAAATCTAAGAAATCTAATCATAACATCTCAGTTCAAAAGTATTTACAGCAGTGATCATTCCAGAATAATATTACAATTACAAAAAAAAAATCAGAATTAGGGAGGATCTCTATTCCTGACATCGTAGATTCATCAGAACTTTCATTTTGCTCTTGTTCATTGACACTTTCCTCAATGCTATCACCTGTGTAAATAATCATTTCATCAGAAAAACTATCGATTCCTGGGTCAAATTTTCTATATTCATCTTCGCATTTAACAGCATGATCACAAACTTTTTTCCATTCTTCTGGTCCTATATTATTGATTTTTTCTAATATAGCATCTTTCACTGACGTGACAGTCATTGCAATATTTTTTTTTGGCTACGTGTTGCTTTATTTGGGACCAAATATTTTCAATGGGGTTAAAATCGGGATGATATGGTGGCAAGGCAATCGTATAATTTGATGCCCACGTTCCTCCATTATACGGTCAATGACAAATTCTGTGTATTTCTCTTTATGTCTTTTTATAATTTCATACAAATCGGGTTTCCGTTTCTTTAGGTCATGCGGAATGTTGTGTTGTTGTAACCAAGCTATAATTTGTGGTTTAGGTGTGTTTGAGTTTGGTGGTTTCACAGACAGCTTATTATGATATGAGGCGTTGTCAATTACCAACACACTATTAGGAGGCAAGTTAGGAATCAATTGATTGCGTAGCCAAGCTTGATAACGTTCCACATTTATGTCTTTATGATAATCACCTTCTGAGTCGACACATTTATGTAACATTAGAGCCCCTGGGACGAAGCCTTTTTCATTGCCTGCGTGTACAATAATTATTCTCTCTCCTTTGGAAATGGATTGTTTGATACCTTTTTTGCTGCTATCTTGCCAAGTTTTACCCTTAGTATGTGATGTATGCACGTATGACTCGTCCATAAACACTATATTTCTACCAGAATTCCTCAGCTGTTGTATTTCTCTGAAATATTTGATCCTTTTAAACGTATATCATGCTTTTCCATAAGTAACCGTCTGTTATTATCAGTTTTCAGAAACCTAAACCCCATTTCTTTCAAGATCAGCCTTAAAGTCTCTGCACAGCCTTTGAAATTAATAGCTTCGATCAACTTTTTTCTCAAATTATTTACAGTTGGGAGTTCTTTGAGCGTCAAGTAAAAATTGTATATCACATAACGAATAACACAGTAGTCGAAATCATCAAGTCCCAGCCGAAATCTACTTTTAGGTTTTCCTTTTTTCGGTGTGGAAAATTTCATTGATTGATTCTGTTTTTTTTTCGTTTAAAATATTAGTCAAAGTTCGTTGTGAAATTCCTGTAGCTTTTGTAACACGGTCCTGAATTTCTTTTAAATAACCATCATGGTCTTTTTTGAAAACATTGGCTTCATTTAAGAAATAAAGGTACACATTAAATACCATTTGCCGTGCTTGTGACTTAAGTGGCTTTCCACGTTTAAATTTATCTATTCTGGAAGAATACGTCTGAAAGAAAATGGTATGGGCAGAGTTAGACATATTTTTATTTATTTGTTGTATTATTGCATTATGTACTAATATACTTTATAATATTATTTATTCCTATATCTATTTGTTTATTGTGTGTATATTTTTAAAATGTTTTTTCTAGTACTTAATATGTATTTAAAGTAGGTATTTTTAATATTTTTTAATATTAACAAGACGTGAAAAATGTTAGTATATTTACCTATTTTACAAAATAAACTATTTAAATTTGAATAACATAATTAAATTCACCTTTGAAAACAAAACCAAGAAGGGTAATAGCAGCTCTATATAATTCCACACAGAGAGAACACGTGCAGTCACCACCATTATATAAAGACGACTGACGGACCTTTGACGGACCGGCGACCGCCGCCGACCGCCCGAATTGTTTTCGATTGTGTACACATAATATTCACTCCTATTTCTTTCGAACAAGGTGCAAAATGCAATTCGGGTGTTTCCGGGAATACGACAATTAACGAAGATCTGCATGCGCATTATTAATTTGGGAGTACTGTACATATGTATAGGTATACCTTCACACATATATACGTTTAATAAATTGCAACGCACTTGCTAGAAACCGTTACCATGATAGGAATACTTTCAATTACACGCTGAGCATGTTTTCATATCAACACACACATAAATGAAAATAGCTGACATTTCTAACTGTAGCTGATAAACAAAATAACAAGGTGCTGCGCCGTTATATTAATATCGATAATATCCAGCCGTGTGTTACTTTCGATAACTACGACTACCTTTAGATCTATGTATGTATATAAATATTTCAAAATATATACACTTATAATTATATAACGGGTCTATAACTCTTAATTTTCAAAAATAAAAGTAAAATATACCCATTACTTATTTTGTCCATAGTAATTTAGAGTACCTACATGTTATTTTTAGCCCAGACTAGGTTTAACGTTAAACCTGTAATTAAGGCAAATCCACCATGAAGAAATAGATAGTAGACCCTTGTTGATTTTTTTTTTAATTACAAACTTGAAAAAGATATAAAAAATAGAGCCATAATACAAACAGATAAATTATACAACATTAATAATTTTAACCTGTTTAAATATAACACCTGTATACATGTATGTTGTAGTTGGCCAATTTCTCCTTTCAAAGGAGAGGCCTAGTCCAGCAGTGGACTGTTAAAGGCTGATGATGATGATACATGTATGTATAAAGTTATTTCATTACTATCTGACTGATAGACAACGCACAGGCAAAATTATTGGGCCCAAGAAGCTGAAATTTTGACGAAGGTTCGTTGGGGAGCGTAAGAGTGCACTATGAAAGGATATTCCGAAATTCTCACAAAATTTTGTTAATTCGGGCATCCTTTAGTTACCTATAAATAACAGAATTATTCCAGCACTATAGTTAATAAAATGTTACCTAAATCTTAGATTTTAGAATTCCAGAATTCCTCCACCTATAAATTGAAACCCGTGCTGAGTTCAACATATTTAAATGAGATTTTGTAGGGAACTTCTGGAATATTCTAATTACAAGCTGGTTGCTGCTCGAGCAAATAAATTCTAAGATATTAAGTGATTTATAACGCAGAGCCGGTAAGGTACAAAAAAATAGAGCTTTTATTAAAATAACCCGGCCGAGCATATACGGTGCGGGGCAGCTCCAGCGCCCTCCTAAACACCATATTAGACAGGGTAGACTGCCCTGTGGTGCAACGCTGTAATATCATCCATATGGTTTCCAGAGCCCCACTTTTTAATATAAAATAGTGTAGATAATTTGTTTTACTAACGTAGTTCTAAGTCAATACTAATATTTAATGGATATCTATCTGAACAATAAACGAATAATAATAATAATATAAAATATGTGTTAATTTAGTTTAATTACTCGCAAATAACTTTTTGACATATTCGTTAGTGTGATGTCTAGTTAAATCAGTGTTTTACCTAATCTGTGTTTGTATAAAATTCTTGCGTGTTTGACTGACTGACAAGCTACAGGCAAAATTATTACACGCAAGAAGCTGAAATTTGGCATTTATGTTCCTTGGGAATCGTATGGGGTGCACTAAGAAAGGATCTCCCGAAATACCCACGGGATCGGCAAGGAACGGTAAAATTAAAAAAATATCTGTGTAGCCACAGGCATCCTCTTAGTAGTTCGTCAGTTTAAAAATACATACATATGAGATTCTGTCACAAAATAAATAACTTTGCACGCCACACATATTTTGTACTAGGTGGGATGGGACTAGATCCACGGCTTAGTAGCTATGGTCACCAGCTGCTTAGTGGCCATATTTTTGTGAGATGATTCTCTAAAGTCTTTCAGGCACTACTCACTAAATTGCTATCCCATACGTCCCGTAGAGGTGAAGTCACGCCAACCGCCATTTGCATAATTGACCGCGAAACTGCCGCTAACAGACATTGTCCATATCGAATATTGTCTGTTATTATACATGTTCCAAATTTTATTTTTTCTAACAAATACTCAAAGTTTGTAACAGAAATAAACAATCCAAGCGTTTTCCAGCCAAATCTATAACTGGCCTAAACAAGTATCGTCCCGTCACGCCCGTCAAAAACGGGACACAAAGGGGCACTCCGCAATCACGCTGTTTGTAAATCTTTCACGTACACACGTGAGTCGGAATATTGAGTATTGAGTCACACGGCTGAATACCAAATAATAATTGTGTAGCGCTAAATATTGTGCTATGTGGAACTTGGAAATAGGGTGGTTTATACGAACGTAAACTGGGTATTAAGTGAGCGAATATGATAGAAGACGACGGAAATAATAGAAGATTGCGATCAGATGGATGTGAGTGAAATTTCTGAGAGACTGGTGTTTCATATTTCATATATTTTGTTTGTTGTTATTGAGGGAACATTTTCGATGACGATATCTTTACGGTTAACTCAATATTGATATAGTGAAATCTTTCAAATCATGTTCGAAGACTCATATGCCTGTTTATTTCTATGAATTTAAACTTCCCATTCTAAAAACCTTTGTCAATTAAACATACTGTTCATAAAGTCTGGCATGGTGTAGTGGTTAGTGACATTAATTACTAAGGTTGTAGTTACGAATATTTTTGGGATACAAGTAGGGTACTTTACTTTCTATCTATCTAATTACCATAGTACAGTCACAACCTTGTTTGGGATCGATTGACTTGTTTGTACTATCCTAGAATATTACTTTTATAACAGACTAGAAGATTCCCGCAGCAACGCCCGCACTTTTTCAATTTAACTGTGGGAATTTCGGAAAATACATTCTTAACGCACAAGGTACATACATGACACATTTCAGCTTCTTGCACCTAATAGTTTTGGCTGTAACTTGTCTGTCAGTCAGTGACACTAGAATTGTTTATAAACAAAATGATACTCATATTAAAAAATAACGACAGTTTATACTTGTATGGTCTGTTACCACACAATCTTTATCGATGTTTTGCTAAATGATTGATATTGATTGAAACTACTAAATGGACTGTAAAAACTTTATATTGAAATTAAATGTTTTATAACTAGAATGAATGTTAATGAAATTATCCGACTTTAACAATGGTACGACGCGGAATGAATATAATACTAAGTGGAACACGCGTGTTGCGTAAAGGTGCTGATATAACAAAAATGTACGGTTACACCGTACAATATTTATTGTACATCAGGCATAACTATTACAATAATCTCGTTAAAACCACATAAACAGTGAAAAAAAAAAGGCTGTTCCAAAGTTGTTATCGTGTAGAAACCAACGTTTTCATTGAAACACCCACATCCCGTAACTAACAACAGTACTTTGTCCTTTGCCGATTAAAACAGGACACCAGTTCGGCCTAGTTAAAAATTCATGGACGTTTGAAATAGAAATATGGCAGGCGCATTTTTAGTTCGTTTCATAACATGTATAGAGCTTGCGGTGTGCCTTTTGAATTTTACTGAATAAAACTGGTACACTTTAGTTTTGCTTAACTATGGCGAAGTAAATTATAATGCGGTATTTTTGTATTTATGGGTTAACGTGTTTGTATGTCTTTGTCGGAAATTTGTTGATCTGTTAAAGATTACAAGGTATTCGGTTCGGGATTACAACTTATTATTATCTTATATTTCTTATTACTAGCTCATGGTTCTTCGCCTTTCTGGCCAAGTAATAAGGTTAGTATTTAACTCTACTTCAATTTATCTCTGATTTCTACTACAAACTATGTGCTTATTCTATTGAAAATACTTATTTAATTGTGTACCATAATATGCTTACTAAAATATTTCAGAACGAACACCTGTTCAAAAACCATCGCAAATATTCTATAATAAAAGTACACATCATTTCTATTAAAGAAGCACTTCATATTTTAGTTTTTAATCAACAATCAAATACAAAATTAAAACAAGTCCTGCTTTGTTTCATAAGCCAAGTTGGCCATGTTAGATCATCATATTTGGTATACAGTTACTATTTTTAGAAAAATAACAACGAATGGAGTGGATACACTTGAGCATTCACTTGTAACAGCGAGCATTGTTTTTTATTTAGTCGAACTGAATAACGAACAGAGCCGAACATTACTACGAACATTTTCACGATCTTTCTAGCGAACGCTCTAATCAACAAACACGTCACAGCAAAGTTACTGTCAATTCGCTAGAATGCTCGCCGCTCGTCGCCTGAAGAACCTTCGTAAGAATGCTCGTTAAAACACACTCGTTTGTTTTTCTGTTTTATAACATTCGTAATTAGAATGCTCATTACATGGCAGCGTATTAGCGTGAAGCCCGAAAGTTGAATCAATAAAGAGTACTAAAAGCTATGTATAGATATATAGCTTCTTACACTTCACCCACGGCTCCTGGGACTCTAAGTGCACTCCTACACACCCGAAGGACCATAAGGACATAGAAAATTTCAACTTCTTGTGCATAGTAATTTTGGCTGTGCCCTGTCTGACGATTAGTGACGCAAGAATTTTACATGAATATTTATCTTTATTCTAAATCATATTTTGCTTTAAATCTGATTTTCTCCAAACAAAAACGTTAAAATCTCTACAAAAAGAATATGATTGTTATGCCGGCAAGATTTTCAGAACATGTTTGTAGAGTCTTCTCTTCTCTCGAGGATAAAGCTTGGCTGTCTTCGTAATTCTAGCTCAACATGCGATACTGTGTGGAAGCTTTACTGAGTTCGAACGATTTGTTGAAGTTTAGAGTCAACTCATTTTGAATATACGTATAAAATGTTGCCCGCAGCTTCGCAAGGTCTATTAGGTATAGGTAGCCCCGGTCTATCGGCGATCTAATTATGTTAACCATTAAACAGTATTAAAAATACAACTTTTTCACACATATTTCGTCCGCTTTCCAAAAATTAAATTGTTCTAAATGTGTTTTCACTAAATAAATAATTTCAACTTGGCTCAACTTTCCCAGCGCTCTCTAATTTCGAATCGTTTTAATTATTAATGACTAACCCTCATTAAAATAAGTTTTAGAAGACAAATTCATTCATACTTTTCATGGTGAGCTGTTTAATATTTATAAGAAAATTGCCCGTACCGCGACCTAAGATAATTTTACTTACAATTTAATTAATTCATTAGATTTATTTTTGAGTGTTTGAGTTTAAGTTGTCTTACGAGTTTTATTACGGTTTGTTTTCGATCCTAGAATGTTTTAATCTTAAGTTGAAATAAGTGATATTTATAACATTATCATCATCATCGTTATAGCGTTCTCCCGGTTTCACTAATGATTTTCGCCTTGCCCTGACGGCTTTTTAGTCTAACCTGATTTGACAGAATGTTAGTTATTATTATTTGTAATAATGAGTAGGTAAACATGTTGTTATTTACAAACTTCTATACCTATAGCAATTACAACACAATACAAAGAAACTCAACCTTAGTCAATCATTTAGGTATACTACGCATTTGTTGAACTACACGGAATTGGTAGTTAAAAATCAAACGGTTTTTCAAAATAGTATCTCAAAAAGACTCAAGTAAACTTAAAAGTAACTGCTACTTCTCTTAAATACAAAACGATACATTTTATTGTAAAAACGTAAATTCTATTGCATCAAAAATTTAATACAGGCCCTTTCTACCACAAACCGTTTGAAACATAACCAAACACGAATAAACATTCCGGAAACCCTTTCAATAAACTTTCTGTCCAAAACTTTCTATATTGAACCGAGTGTGTGTAAAGAGGTTTACTCACTAATCCCGACGAACCGCCGACACTCCGTCAGCGACTTTTCTACCGGCGGTCTCGACTGGTCTTGACGGCGTTTTCGAATCTTCATTTCGCGTCGACGACATGAAATATATCATACAAGTTTGTGAAGGGTCTTTTTCACTAGTCAACTGATATAAGATGTCCTTTGTTGTTTCCGACGTTTCGACTAGTTTACTACTATCGTGGTTGCGGTTAGTCGTGACGGAGACGTCGTAATAAACCTGTATATTGTGGTGTGCGAGTCACCTACATGTTTACCTGCGAAAAGTAGATGTTAGTGTATAAGATAATGGTAGATCGATTGCATACTCAACAAGATTATTTTTTATTTCAGCGATGCTATACTAAACAATTTATAACTGTACGTACTTAACGACATTGTAAAGCAGACTTGCGCTGATTGATCCGCTTCAAAGTCAATACTTTGTAGAACTCAAGCAGAGCCATTGAGCCGGACATCAATTGAACGAATTTGAATCTGCCTGGTATAACTGCAGCAATGCTGTGTAATAGGCTGTTTCTCGCACTATAGATTACCGGATCGTATCGACCGACTATGTTGTTGGTTCTCCGGCTTTAGTGTAGGTATACTTTTCTTATATGTGGGTATACATGTGTGTTTTATACATCGTAGACCAGTGATTTATCAATTAGCCATCGAATAACCCTTGTTTGCGTGGATTTTAATATGGCTTGCGGGCTCGGTGCAGTATGTTTTGGTACTTCAAAGCATCGATTGATTATTCATCAATAATTATATCATCAATAATAGGGCTTAGTAATAGCTGGGATGTGAATATTTTTGTTGTGTTTGTAACGGCATAAGATGACGTATACTAAGTTTGTATCGAGTCGTAGCGTAAGCTAAGTGTGTTATTTGTACAACCTCAGGTACAGTGAGTGTAAAGCCAGTCTTACGGAGCTCTTGGTAGCCAATACACATCTGAAATCTATCCGTGTTTTACTGAATTCTCCCGTAGCGACCCTGACCCAACAATTGGTGACCCCGACGTGATTTTTTATCGAGTGTTAACGGGATAGTTTTAACTGAAATGGCTACAAAACGTAGTGAAATTTCGTTGGAAGGGTCGCCGGCTTTGGACAGTTACCAGCCGGGTCAATCGAGTGCAGAACTAGCGGCGATCACGCTGACCTCGAAGATTCCCGAATTTTGGGTGGACACGCCGCGGGTGTGGTTCTACAGAGTTGAAGCTATGTTGGCGCTTCAGAAGTTGTCAGATACGGCCAAATTTGACATAGTGGTGTCCAAATTATCTAAAGAGGCAATTCAACAAGTGACTGATCTTCTTATGGACCCACCGGCAGAACACAAATTTGTGGCATTGAAAACACGCCTTTTGGCTATCTACGAGGAATCTAAGAATCGACAATTACAGAAGCTGATCAGCGAGATAGACTTGGGTGATCAAAAGCCGTCGCAACTGTTACGTCGTATGCGCGAACTGGCGAAAGATAAGATACCTGATGAGACGTTGAAGATGCTTTGGCAAGGGCACCTACCTTCTGCAGTTCGAGCAGTGTTGACCATGGCAGACACTAAGGAGCTGGACAAACTCGCGGTTATCGCCGATAACGTATTCGAAACTACAACGCGTACTGCACACGTGAGTGAGGTTTGCCGACCGCAAGAGAGCAGCGCTTCCAAGGACACCGAAATGTTGATGGCTGAAATCGCGAAACTAAGTCTCAAGATTTCGGAGTTGGAAAAATTAGGACGAGCAGGGCAACAGCAGTGGAAGCGTCAAGGCCGCTCACGTTCAGCATCACGTAACAGAGGCCGTTCATCGTCGAGGCGCAGGACACCCGACGACCCAGATTGGCTCTGCTTCTACCACCATCGCTTCCGTGCCAGAGCGGAGAAATGTGTGAAGCCTTGTTCCTGGAAAGCGGCACCGGAAAACTAGAGGAGATACGGACTGCGGCGGAGGTCTGTATCATCACCCCGTGTCACCGCCTTCGAGTTACAAGATCGCAACAGCGGACTACGTTTTCTAGTGGACACTGGCGCTAATGTTTCGGTTCTTCCAGTGCAGTGCGGGAAAAAACGTGACAGTGAGTGCCAAGACTATAGCTTGTACGCTGCAAATGGGACACGTATCAAGACGTACGGTACCAAAACGTTAATTTTAGATTTAGGGTTGCGTCGAGCACTACGCTGGACTTTTGTGGTAGCCGACGTACGACAACCCATTTTAGGCGCAGATTTTTTAACAAATTTTAGACTCCTAGTAGATTTAAGTTCTCGTAGGATAATTGATGAAATAACTAATATTAAGCTTTTAGCTCCAATTGTAAGCTGTCAGGAAACGTCAATCAGTACTATCAACCTGAAATGTCCTTATCATAACATTTTGGCTGAGTTCCCAGATATAACGAAACCCGTTTCTTTTAAAGAGCCGCCTAAACACGAGGTGTACCACTTTATAGAGACCAGCGGACCGCCTGTACATGCCCGAGCCCGACCGCTGCCGCCGCATCGCTACGCCAAGGTAAGGGAAGAATTTCGAATCATGCAGGAATTGGGGATTTGTAGACCGTCGAAAAGTGCGTGGGCAAGTCCTCTTCACATCGTAGTTAAAAAGAACGGTCAATTGCGCTTATGTGGTGATTTTAGAGCCTTAAACGCCATAACTAAGGCCGACCGTTATCCTATACCTAGATTGCATGATTTTATATATTTGTTAGCTGGTAAAACCCTATTTTCGCGTATTGATGTCTGTAGAGCGTATCATTTTATTGCTGTAAATCCTAGCGATGTGGAGAAGACTGCTATAACAACCCCGTTTGGATTATATGAGTTTCCGCGGATGACCTTCGGTTTACGAAACGCCGCGCAAACTTTCCAACGGTTTATGAATCACACCGTTCTTGCTGGTTTAGACTATGTTTATTGTTATATTGACGATATTTTGATATTTAGTGACGAAAATAACCATGAACAATGTTTACGAGAAGTTTTCAGCCGTTTAAATAAGTTTGGCATTACTATAAATTTAGATAAATGCGTTTTTGGTCAATCTAAAATCGATTTTTTGGGATTCGAAGTATCCACACAAGGTATACGACCCCTTAAGGAGAAAGTTGACGCGATTACAAATTTTCCTAAGCCCGAAACAGTAGACCAACTGAGGCGTTTTTTGGGCATGGTCAACTTTTATCGTTTACACTTACCTAATGCCGTAGAATACCAAAATCATTTAAATCAATATCTGCAAAATTCTAAGAAGAAGGATAAAACTAAGTTAGTTTGGACGGAAAAAACCGATGAAGCTTTCTCAAGATGTAAAGCTAGCCTACAAAGCGCAGCGAAGTTATCGTATCCGAAACCAGATACCCCGTTCGCGCTCATGACGGACGCATCTAACACGTGTGTAGGAGCCGTGTTACAACAGCGTATAGATAATACTTGGGTTCCGTTAGCTTATTTTTCAAAGAAAATGTCACCTTCTCAAACTAAATACAGTACCTATGACAGGGAACTTCTTGCAGTCTACATGGCCATTAAATATTTTAGAAACATGATAGAGGGTCGACATCTTATTATTTACACTGATCATAAGCCTTTGACTTTTATGTTCAAAAAAACTAGTTCCGATAATGAATTACCGCGTCGTGTGAGGCAGATAATGTATATAAGTGAATATTCCACTGATATACGTTACATTAATGGTGATAAGAACGTCGTCGCCGACGCTTTATCGCGAGTTGAAACAATAACATGTCCCACAGCGTTAGATTACCGAGCGATCGCGCAGGTGCAGGCCAACGATGGACACCTGGCTAAATTGCGGACTCAGGATAATGTAAACAAATGTAATATTAGATTCAAAGACGTAGTGTTACCTGGAAGTGACTTCACAATAACATGTGAATCTTCTGGTAACAGAATGCGACCGTACGTACCGCTTCAGTTTAGGCAGCAAGCTTTTGAATCTGTACACAATTTATCTCACCCAGGCATTCGCACCTCTCGAAAGTTAATTAAAGAAAGATTTTTCTGGGATGGCATGAACAAAGATATCGGTACTTGGGCGAAGGCCTGTGTCAAATGTCAGCGCGCCAAGAAACTTAGGCATAATAAGTCTGAATTAGGTTCATTTCCATTAGCTGAACGGTTCTCGCACATACACGTTGATATTGTAGGTCCATTACCAACTTCCACGCAAGACTATAGGTACCTAGTCACGATTATTGATCGCGAAACCGGTTGGCCAGAAGCGTACCCTACCAAGGATATATCAGCGGATACAGTTGCAAAAGTGATAGTCGAAGGGTGGATAGCTCGTTTTGGTTGCCCGTCCAAACTAACCAGTGACCAAGGGCGACAATTTGAAAGCTGCGTCTTTAGAGAACTTATGAGATACCTAGGAATAGATAAAAAGCGTACCACAGCCTATCATCCCCAGTCGAATGGGAAAGTCGAGAGGTGGCATCGCACTTTAAAGGCAGCTCTTATGTCCAGATTAGATTCTAGTACCTGGGTGGATGAACTTTCATTTGTCTTATTAGGCCTACGTGCAGCAGTGCGGAACGATACTGGTGTTAGTGCAGCACAACTTACATACGGCACCATACTACGTCTCCCTGGAGATTTTTATAGCGCTTCTAGTACAAAAGTATTAGATCATTGTCAATATGTTGAAAGATTACGCAATATTATAAGCGCACTGAAACCTAAGCCGTTAACACATAAGGATGCGCGCACAGTGTTCGTTCACGCGGATTTGAATAAGTGTTCACATGTATTCGTACGGAATGATAGTGTAAGAAAACCGTTGGAACCCCCGTACGATGGCCCATTTGAAGTCTTATCGCGTAAACCAAAGGCATTTTTAATACAGTTACCGGGTAGGACTACCTATATATCAATTGATAGGCTCAAACCCGCTTATTTTTCTAAGGATATAGAAAATAGTAATATGCTAGGCTCAGATAAAAGTAATAAACTAGATAAGGAATTACATTTAAGTTTGAAGCCGGACATAGCGAGAAGCGAAAATCGCTCTCCGCCTGTGAATAAGCCCGCTCCCGTACGTATCACTCGCACAGGCCGAGTCAGCAGAAAACCTGTGCGCTTCAACTTATAATTACGGTAAGTCATAGTTATAGTTATAGTTATTAAGCATTTATTTACACTTGTGTTTAGACGTTAATTTTATTTCTTTTGTATAATTTTGATTAACTTACTGAAGTAAAATGGGAAACACGGTAGTCAAAGACGATGTTGTTGTGGCTAAGGTGAATACAGACGAGCGTTTCAACAGCCCTCCTAGTATCACCGTCATTGGATGGAGTGTTGTGTTAGTACTGATTGCCGTCGTGTTCATATTCGTGATTTTACGCTACTGCACAAATTGCTGTAGCAAATGGTTGACAAAGGAGATGCAGTCGCTGCAGATAGCTGCTTTCGAAGCAGCTAGAAAGAGTTTTAGGCTCAACCAGGCACAAGTCGAACAGAATGTTTAGTATTACTTACCTATATTGTTAACAATTATGTAAACCTTTGTCCAACATCTTAAATGGGTATGTTGTATTCTATAATAAGTAGGTAGTGTTTAATGAATGTGTTTTGTGTTTTTATTCTTTTATTAAAGGGGGGGATGGTGTAACGGCATAAGATGACGTATACTAAGTTTGTATCGAGTCGTAGCGTAAGCTAAGTGTGTTATTTGTACCCCTACATTGGTGACCCCTGACATCGAACACGCAACCTTCGGCTCAGCTTCGGCAACGCGGCATCGACGCACGTGCACATGGTCAGCGGAATCAAACAAGCGCATGTGCAGCGTGGCAACAGCGAGGAGCCAAGCAGCCTGGACACGAAGACATCCTCGACTCATCGGAGACGACTCGCCCTTTTTACTACGACCGAAAGGGCTTACGACCTAACTGCGGACAACATCAGAGTCAGGACACGTGCGACCCAAATTTGGAACAAGGTACATGACGATCTGCCGATAACAGTGGTCACGGCAACATGGGCAGCAGACGAATTTCGGAGCGGCATACGACGGCGGCGACACTCTGAAGGAAAGTGCGTACGTCGGGGCATAAGGCGTAAGGCGTAATTGACCTTGGTGGCGAGGCAGAATTCCGCACCAAGACGAAGACGTAGCATTCTCCGAGGACGGGATCGACACGGAACCGGCGGTGGCACTCTACGGGACAGTGCACGCGTCGAAGCGGCTCATCACACTTGGAGGCGAGGATGGATACCGCTCAGTGTTGGATAGCGCACCCTGTCGTCCCTCATCACGGCCCAGGCAGAACGGTGAAGATCACTGGCAGGATGGACGAAACCTATTTGCTTCTTTGTACGACCAGCTCTCTACAAGCGGCTTACGAAGAGCAATTTTATTATGTTTGACTATGAGACAATCATAGGCAATGGTAGTTTTTTTACGAAACAGAATCTTATTTCTAGCAACTGCTACAATAACTAATCACTGGCCAACTTGCTAACCTATTGGTCAACTGATAATAAAATTCTGAACGCTAAGCTAGATTTGGTGACCATCCTGTACTATGTATGGGTGCAATTTATCCATAAAGAATATAATAATGATGTTAATTCGTTATCGAAATACCATAGTTTGGGCTATGGTGAATATGTTGCAATCTTATGGCTATCTGTATTACCTATAAAAAATATTTAGTACTAATGTTAGACGCCCTCACCTAAACAACTATGAATCATGCATATTATAGTCATGCCTACCATTATCGAATAACAAAGATTGTTGCACAAAAAAGCAACAAAAATACTGTTTAGAAACCAGTTGATTTCGTTCGTATACGACCGACAATTTTTATTTTGGTAAGCGTCGGGTCCCTTGGATTGCTGCGTCGAGCTGCGGAGCGTGCCACCAGTTCAAATGAAATTTTATCCTCAAATACGGAGCAGCGGTGACGATCCGGTTAGGATGCAGGGAATGAAATGAAGAATGCATGCCTTCTACCTATTTTGAATAATATGGAGGGAGAAATTCAAAACAAAATTAAAAATATGCGCAATGCGAGATGGTATGCCACGCGTACCTATACAAAAAATAAGTATAATAAAGCAAAAGAATATATAAACGACTAATATTCACTCATGGCTTTGCCTGCCCTACTCTTTCAACCTTTTATAACTCCCTTACAAGCATATAACACAATCCTTCTTTAGTGGTGCCTACATCTGAAAAGGAACCCGCTGACCAAATTTCAAGTGTCCAGTTTTAGTAGTTTGTGGAACATTTCTATTTTGTGTTAAGTAATTTGAAATAGACTGCCTCGTTGGTCTCGCGGCGTAAATGTGCGCGTGGGATTGGGAGGTCTCGGGTTCGATTCCCGGGTCGGGCAAAGTGTTATTGGGTTTTTCCGTTGGGAAATTCTCAGTAGCAGCACAGAGTCTGGTAATGTGCCCGGTACGGCAATAGGCTCGCCCCCTATTACGTGGGACCTAAAAATTCATGGCGAAATGTGGGTGTAATATTACACCTCTGCCTACCCCTTCGGGGATACAGGCGTGAGTCTATAAATTAAAAAAAAAATAAAAAAATAATTTGAAATAACCTCTGTTGTTCTTCTATCACATTTAGACTGGTTTACAATAATCGTGGTCGTTGTTAGTCACGATTGAGACGTCTAAAAGTCTTCAGTAGTTTGGGCTCTGCGATTATATGTCAGTCAGGACAAGCAATTTTAAATTTGAAAATATGATGATGATTACGATTTGCATATATCCAGCAGTGGACTACGGCAGCCTAATGATGCAGATGATTATACATATATCTCCACTTCTCAAAGTGATCTTTATAGCGTAATTGTTTTAAAACAAAGGAAATAGCTCTTTATTGACAGTCATTTTGTAATTATGGCTGGGGAAACCTTGTCGAAACGTCAGGGCAATTATTCGGTTGTGACTCGTTACATAACTGAGTAGTATAGTTGATAAAAATATATGTCATATTTTAAAGAAACTCAATAGAACATAAAAATCATAATCATTTATTATAACATTCGATTGCTACCTTAAGCAGTCCCAGCCTGCACCGATTTAAAAAAAGGTTTGTTTCCATTCAAATAACTTTCTCAAAATTACCATATTATTCTAAAGTTGGCTGAAAGTTGCCCAATGTTGAGACTGTGGTACAATCGGCTCAAATGAAACAAAATGCACCTGCTGTTATTGAATGTTAACGTGGACATATTACTGCAGAACGGAATCAAATAACATTCGTCATTCGAATAATATTTTTATTCGAATATTGGATTCGAGGGTGAAGTGAATTGAATTGTAGTACTTAATACGTAATTTATTGAAAGAAGGTAATATTAGTAACTAGCAATAGTTTAGTGGAGAGATCAGACCAGACTTCAACGGATTCAAAGGACCTCGGGTTCAAATAAAAAAAGTTAAAAAAAAGTGAAACACATCGTAATTAAACCTGGAATTCTGCAAAACAGTGCGAAGTATGAGACTGAACTCCAGATCCTCTGCGATGCATGATGTTAGTCTCTCAACTAGGTCGATGCTCTGAGGATATCGAAAGAAAACAACGACAAAGATTTTACCAACAGACAATGAACGTAGCTAGACCAGAAACATCAATTTGTGAATTACACATTTTAACTATGTAACCCTAGAGTACTAATCTTATTTTTTTTACTGCTTAACACTAGTGATCGCTCGGGAGGCTACTTCATAAATGATACAAGATTTTGGAAAGATTTTCTATTAACATTTGTATTAAATGTAACAAAATAATGAAGAGAGACCACTTTTCTTAAAATTTTATGGCACATTTTCCTTAAAATTATAATTTCAGTCTTAAAATCAACCAGGCGTGAGTCTATATATAATAAAATCAACCTTAAATCTAACATTACCCTTGTTTGAACAGTCTTTTGAAAAATAATAATAAAAAACAAAAAGATACACATAACTTCTAATTTATGATCTATTTTAAGTATTGTTAAAGTGTTATCCCTATCCCTACTAATATTATAAATTCGAAAGTGTGTATGTATGTATGTATGTTCGGTTTTCACGCTAAAACGGCTGAACCGATTTCGTTGAAATTTGATATAGAGATATACTGGACCATGGAGACGGACATAGGCTACCATAAGATGCAAAAATTAAACTGGGAGAGATAGTAGGGAGGCTAGAAGTTTGTTCGGCACAAATTTACCTTTTGGTAGTAAGAACGCATGCGCTATAATAATTGAGTGCGCATGTGCGTATATATGTCAGTACTGACACATCATACATAACGTCATACTTATTATGCACGGTTATTACATTGTTTTTTGTTTTTTTAAGATTCTTTATTGCCCATAAGAATAAAATATTCACTTACATGAGAAACACACATTACACATAGGTTGTTAACGCACGTAGGTATACAAAACAAGACTAGTTATCAATATTAACATACAATCTCCTTTTATCACTTTCACCATCATTAGTTACACCATAATTAAATTTTTATTTTGTTCTAAATTAACATAAAGATCACCGAAAACAAGACAGTAAGTTTTATTTAGTAAAATATTGTTAAGAACAAGCAGGTAGTTGCTCATAAACCGACAGAACATACGGCCCACTGGTTTCGCAAAGATGTTAATTTACTAGAAGTGGCAAGGCAAGAACGTACCTCAGTGTAGTTAGAATATATAGGTACTTACTAACACAAAAATATTATGATGTTAGTATTAATATTAATTTGTGTTTATAATGTGTTGTTTTATTTGTTTTTTAAATATTTATAACGATTTAGATTCTTTTATATTGTTAGGTAATCTATTAAATAGTTGTGCACCCTCGTACATAAGATTCTTTTTTCCATAGTTGGTTCGGGGTACGCGTAATTGAATATCTTTAGCATTTCTAAGGTTACGTTTATGTCTACTATATTTTTTTGTAAATTTTATTTGAGGCCGAATTTTATTGTGTAGTATTTTATATATTAATATGCACGTGTGATATTTGTAATTTTGTTCACTATTAAGTAATTTTGTTTATTTATATAATCTACAGCTAGGCGTGAAATAATCATAATTGAATAGATTTTTGATAATATTATTTTGTCCAGTTTGAATTAGTTGTAGGTTCGTTTTGGCGGCATTGTTCGCATATATAAACTAATAATAATTATATACTATCTTAAACGGCTGAAACAATTTTATCTACTTATATTATAAATGTGAAAGTGTTTATAGATATAATAAATTGGACAGGTATTGGAACATGGGTTTGGCTTTTGACTGTATGCAAGGCGATGTTATTATGTACCTTTCGGTAGATATAATGGTAGGTATATAGTGTCATGAATACTGACCAAGCTACTTTGTACTCTATAGAGTTTCTGAAGTCTTTAGAGTAATCAGGAGTGTCTTCACACCACTTGAGACTGAAAGTAGATTCGTGCTAAGTACCCCGAATTTAACGCGCGCGAAGCCGCGGGTTTATTATTTGGAAATGACAGATTTTAGTTCGATGACGTTCTGTCAAGTGTTCGCGAAATTCACTAGTCATTGACAACAAGGCGATGGCCGTGCGGATAACACATACCAGTCATAACAGTTATGTGGATTTTGGTTTTTATGAAATTTGGAAAGTGTTTATATTTGGCAAATATTTAAAAAAATATTATTTAAATATATCGAGTAAAAATTAGAAAATTCTAGAAACTTCAGGAAGGAATGGAAAGGTTAAAAAGAGACAGGAGATGGAAAAACAATGACAATCGAAATTAGTGGATCTAGAACATTCCTAGGGGTATACAAGGCGGTGTAGACGCGCTGAGCGCCAGTTTAAGTTGAGAAGTCGTAAAGTGGAGAAGAAAAGGAAGAAGTAAAAGGAAGAAAGAAGTAATAGTGAAATAAAGTGAAGTGGAAGTATAATGCAGTAAAGTGCAGTGTAAAAGACGTTAGTGTTGGTGCTGTCCGCGTCGAAATCGAACGACGCGTCGTGTGTGTGAAGTTGAATAAAGTGTCATCAGTGCTACTCGGTGTTTCCTTCCAATTTTGTTACCCTGTCCGTAACAATACCATTCTAATTATATTTGGCTTGAGAGTAAATTAAAATTAGCCTATATTTTTCTTTCGCAATTACAGCAGTTTGGAGATCCAGATTGGGTTTGTAGAGTAGCTTCTAACTCGGTGCTTGTGCTTGCTTGTATTTTTAGGTATACTAAGATTGTTCGGAGCAATATTTTGGAGATCATCTTCAAGCTGGCACGAGGGTAAGAGAGTAGGATCAGCCATACTAACATCTCAATCGTAAACCTCAGTTTCACTGTCCGAATCTTCGTTTTCCAAATAGTTTGTTATTTGGTTCTCGTCGAGATTCATCTATGAAACGAAATGATCAATTCTCAGTTAAATCAATTTTGTTGTTACAAATAAATAAAGAGACAATAGCAAAAAACTAAAAAACGACATTTGTTAAAAACTTACCGTTAATACTAATGATCGCCTCCCAGGCGAACGTGAGGTCAATAACTCGATACCTGAGTATTCCCCGCTGAACCCATGACCACTCTCCATAGCGTCGTGGGGTGCACTATATTGGCACAAATGCACGCCGCGATATATAGACGTGATTTAAAAATATTCTTAAAAAATCAACCCAGTGCGGCCTCTTAGGCGATGTTTAGTATTCTAGGGTAGCATTCATGTAGACATAATAAAATGGCAAGTGAATTAAAAATCCAGGCCTACTTATAATGAAAATATCACAAAAGTTAGTCAAGTCATACATGAAAATCATATTATATCACATAACAGCATTGCTCAATAATAAAGTGTTGTCCCTTGCGACCTAATATTAGACTAAATTGAGTCAAAGCAAGTCAGAAAATAAAATAGAAAATAAATACAACAACAGTTTATTTTCTCTCCTTTCCTGAAGCTCCCGACAGTGAATCAGAACATCTGATCACCACGGCTAAGGACGTGTTTGCAGCAGTTTGCTCCTTCCGGAGTGGCTCGGCAGGTGGCCTCGATGCCTTGACACCCCAGCATCTAAAAGATCTTGTGTGTGCATGTGCTGGGGTGGTTGGCGATACACTTCTGAAGGAGTTGACTGCCCTAGTAAATATGATGCTCTCCGGTAATGTGGACGATGCCATCATTGACATCTTGTATGGGGCGAATCTATGTGCCCTTAACAAGAGGGATGGTGGCATTCGTCCCATTGCCGTGGGTTGCACATATCGGCGTATAGCAGCCAAGATATGCTGTAAATGTTACAGCAGGGAGCTATCAGAAAAATTCCAACCCCTACAACTAGGTTTTGGTTCCAAAGGGGGTTGTGAGGCTGCTATACATGCCCTTTCCACGTACCTTGGAAGTGGTGATGGAGAGGTAATTTTGAAGGTTGACTTGAAAAACGCCTTCAATTCAGTGAATAGGGACACTTTGTTGACACAAGCAAAATTAGAAACCCCCAAAATTTTTAAATTTCTTTGGCAATGTTACAGGTTTCCCACAAAATTACTATACCAGGACAATCTTTTGGAATCTGCAGTTGGATGCCAAAAAGGTGACCCTCTTGGACCAGTTATTTTTAGTTTAGCTATACAACCCATTATTCGGCAAATAAATTCTAAATTTAATGCATGGTTTTTAGATGACGGGACCCTAGGGGGCGCTGCAGACATTGTATTACAAGATTTAGCTTTTATTATAAATAAATTCGCATCTATTGGCTTGGAACTAAATTCTAGTAAGTGTGAATTGTTTATAAATACAACAGACTCCACAAAAAAACTCGATAATATCAAAATTTAATCATTTGGCATCAAACATCAAAATTATTGATAAGACTTCTCTTCGCCTCCTAGGTTCTCCAGTATTTGAAGAATCTTTCGGTTCTTTCTTAGACGAAAAGATACAAATTTTTTGTGAAATTTCAGATCGCCTATTCAAAATTAATATTCATTCGGCCTATACTATTATTCGTTATTGTCTTTTCGTCCCAAAATTCACACATGCCTTAAGATCTTCCCAACTTTGGAAAAAAAATCACTTTTAGAACAAATCGACCAAATTATCCTAATTACTTTAAAGAGAATTTTAAATGTGGACTTGGACGACCGAGCCTGGCTACAAGCGTCTTTGCCCATACTTTTGGGTGGGCTTGGCGTTCGCAAAATGTCCAGTGTCAGTTTACCGGCTTTTCTGTCTTCGGTTCACAGCACGGAAGAATTAACTAGGAAAATTTTATCTCCTACACTAGTTAACTCAGAAGTGTTGTGCAAAACCGAAGCCATAAACGCCTGGAAAATGGCTTGTCCAAGCACTGATTTGCCTACCAACCTATTCTTCCAAAGACTGTGGGACGCGCCGCTTTGTAACATAGTAAGAAATAATCTTTTGGATACTTCTTTAAATGTTACAGAGCGTGCTCGCTTGCTGGCTGTGGGAGAATGGGAATCCGGTCTATGGCTTCAGGCACTACCATCGTCCAACACTGGAACCATGTTGGACGATGAGACATTCCGTATTACCATTTGTCTTCGTTTAGGTGCTCCGTGTGTTTCTCCGCATCGATGTCATTGTGGAGAAGACGTCGATAGCCTCGGCCACCATGGGCTATCTTGCAGCAGAAGCGCTGTTAGAATTCCTCGTCATGCGCATCTGAATGATATAATCCGTCGTGCTCTTGTCGCGTCTGGCGTACCAGCTGTACTTGAACCAAATGGTTTGGTACGCGACGACGGTAAGAGACCTGATGGTATGTCATTATTGCCTTGGAAAATGGGTAGGCCTTTGGTGTGGGACGCAACTTGCGTAGACACCCTCGCGCCATCACACGTTCCAAGCACGGGAGGCCATGCTGGCGCTGCTGCTGCAACTGCGGAAACCCTCAAACGGCGCAAATACAGTAATTTAGTAAGTAATTACGTGTTTGAGCCGTTTGGGGTGGAAACGCTAGGCTCATGGGGTCCGAGCGCTCATTATCTATTCCGGGATATTTCTAAACGGTTAATCGACGTCTCACGTGACCAGAAGGCTGGTTTATTCTTTGCTCAGAGAATCAGCATTGCCATCCAGCGTGGCAATGCTGCCAGCCTTCTGGGCACGTTACCCGATGACATTGATGCGGAGGCATTCTACGACGCCTAAACCATGTAAATATTTTCACTTTCTAAATTTGTTTTTATGGTTTTTGTATTAGATTAGATTAGATTAAGCTTCACTTATATGCTACTTATAAATTATGTTACTTTAATGTTCTAACTTAAATAAATTATTAAAGTTTATTTTTATTCAAATTTTATTTTCACTACAAAGGAAAACTTTGTTTAGCTTGAGATGCCTAACCTGCAATCGGTACGAAATACAAATACAGTTTAGATTCAAAGTGGTACTTGGGACTAGTCGTTGGAGTATTACTTACTCGGGAACTAGCACCGTCATTGGTTTCTTGTTTCAAAATGTTATAGAATAATTAGCATAAATACAGCATGCATATTATAAGAGCAAGCAGGCAGAACGTTTTTCAGTCAGAAATCTAGATAATATTTTCCAAAGCTATTTCAATTCCAATGTAAAGAAGTACATTAAATATATAGGCAGTAGTCTGTTGACAATACAGCCTGCATTTTATTGCCGTTGTCGCTCTTCAACCTCCTATCCACTCACAAAAATCACACCACAACATCGCTCCGGAGGTGAAAGCAGAACAAACAAACACACTTTCACATTTACAATATCAGTCAGAATTCGACCAGAAGGCCAATTCTGGTATTTTATATGACACTGAAAGTATCTTTTGAACGAAATGAGATTATATTTTGAATTAACTCAAAATGGGTATTCTACTAACCTAATGTCATCTTAATATATAAAATCCTTGCGTTACTGACTGACTGACAGACACGCTACAGCCGAAACTATTGGGCGCAGGAAGCTGAAATTTGGCATGTATGTTTCTTGGGGACCGTAGGGGTGCACTAAGAAGGGATTTCCCGAAATTCCCACGGGATCCGCTAAAACGGGTAAATTTAAAAAAATTGCAGGCGTAGCTGCTGGCGTCCTCTAGTTGTCGTATAATTTGAAATAAACAGTTTGTCGTAGACACATATTTTGACACTTGTTTCAATTTATTATGGTTACAATATCATTCAAATACCAGTTATTTTTAGAGAATACTAAATGTGACGTAAGTATGACACTGGCATTACATCGAAACTGTATTTTGAACAAATTTATTTAGGAGAATTGGGCCTCAAGTAATCAACCCCGATATCTCACTAACATCTATCATCTCTTCAATAAGGCATCCACCATTACCGACGTCATCCAACTCCATTACAATGAAACAGCACACGCGCCGCCGCCGAACCGAATCTCATCCATACTATATTTTAATGCATTGGACTAGCTTTGAAATTCTCGCAATAGGCCGCAAAATGGCTGGATTGGATGTGTGAGCTGACTTCGATATAGAAGCTAGTACCGAAGTTGTGGCTAAAATTCAAAATAGTCTTACTACTGTGTGAAATTGAATACCTGAAATGTAACTAAAAACTTAGAAGAAGTATAGTTTTTTTTTTACTTGGACATAAAGCCGCCGCGTTCGGCTTTTCATAGAAAAAATAATCTCTTTTGGTCTCGCCTCATTATCTCATTCTGACTCCTTATCTCTTTCGCTTTCTTTTACTGTAATGACTTTGGCGCTATAATGGGCTTGGCTTTGTACGTTTTTTAGCACCTGATGGTAAGTGGCAATCACCACCCATAGACTTTAGCAATGTCAGAGACAGCCAACTAATCCGCTGACTACCCTGAGATGTTAAGTCTTCTAATGCCCAGTAATTTCACTAGCTACAGTATTTACACCGGCACATACCTAGTACTGCACATTTGTTTGTTACTAGTTGGCGGCAGAATAACTTAAAATACAGAATACGTGTAGTAAGATTGAGGCAAATGAATAACAATATACATAGGAACAGAGCAACATTGTAACGAGTACAAACTACTTGAATTCTTCATTCGTTCGTTATACGCGACATTTTGCCAAATTCGCTCGACTTCGACTTGATTCTGGTACGTTGTTTGGGCACACCGATGAACCGAATAATGAACTCAGTTTGCCACTGTGCGGATGAAGTTTAAATTTTTCTTTCGGCTTAAAACTACATCATTCATCCTATCGATCAGGTTATAAATTCTACACTGATTTGGCGATGACTTAACAAATATTAAATCAACTTGCTTCCTATAATAAAATAATGATATCAAATAGTACCTACAAGTAGTGTTCTACTAACATTTTCGAAGCACTTAGTTGCTAAAATACTTTAGAAGTAAAAGAGCAATTTAAGACTTAAACTCTTATTTTTATTAATCCCTATTCCACTACATATTTTAACGATTTTCAAAAATATTCCTAGTACCGAGATTATTGCATGCATGAAATTTAGTAAATTCGGTGCCAAAATACACCTCTTGAACCATGTGGAATAAACGCCTATAATGTTCCACTTTTCGGCAGCATTCACATTGTCGCGAAAACCGTTTGGTTAATCGTTTATCGTCCAATATTTGTGAGTACACCCTTTAAATGCAAATGCATATGCAATGTACCTATAGTAATTTTACTAAGTCCTATGTTATAAAATGTAGCTAATAATACGAAATTTTAATTTGCTTATGTTTATCTCGAAGTTTCGTCAGTCTTCCCGTGACCACGGCTAGTGTAACCTAGTTAACTTTTTTTTATTTTTTTTTATTAAAAAAACCTGTCAAATTGACTTCACGCTGCCTGATGGTAAGCTGGCAGTGAAGTCCTATTGGGAAGGCCACCATCCCCAATTGCTGGTTAAGCAATGTGACATGACGGCCCTCACTTTGACGGCCTTGAGAGATGCTTTTTCACGCCCAGCTCAAAGGACCCAGGATCAAGGGAGGAAGGAAACACGTGAGCTGGCGAGCTGGTAGTTAGTTTATTACCTAGCTATGATGCTATAGACGTCTATAGACGAATAACATAAATATCTAATATATAAAATTCTCGTGTCACAGTTTTCGTTCCCATACTCCTCCGAAACGGCTTGACCGATTTTGATGATTTTTTTTGTGCTTATCCGGTATCTATGAGAATCGGCCAACATCTATTTTTCAAAAAAAAAAAAAAATTGCAAAACAACGTTTGCCGGGTCAGCTAGTTATTAATATTAATATGGTGTGGTGCACACCGGTGCACATTTCAAACTTAGTACTAAAATTATCGCCAGTTATGGTCAAACTATGGGAATAGTTGAACACAGTCCATCTGTCTGTCATAGTTCACAGTTGGCAGACTTTACATCGTCTTTCAAAAACATTATGGGCAACTCTCAGACATGCTGGTTGCCCCAATGTGTTTTTTTCACGTTTAGTAAGCGATGCTAACTATAATTTTACAGCTTGAACAACAAGATGCAAATGATAATTAAAATAATCAAACGCACGAGAATAACCATCCCTAATTCTTTAACAAAAATAAAAATTACATACGGCTAATAAATCCATTCAATCACTACAGAAAAATTGTAATACCAAATCTCAGTTGCCAGCCGACCAAATAAGAAGGTACGGTGTCGAAAATATATCTTTGATAACACCTTATGACATGCTATTCAGCCCGATGTTCAGTCATACACACAAATTTCCCGGCCTTAAGAGGCCTCATTCCAGTCGATATTTGCTCACACTCCGTTAAATACGACACGGCGATACATCCCAGCGTACTGCCAAATCTTCAGAAGTTTCAAACAGTTGTTTGCAACTCGATGTTCCGTATAATAAACAGTCTTCGAATACTGTCTGTTTGTCGAAGTTTGCACTTTTATGTCCCCCAGATTTGCGGTATAAGTTTTTATGATGTGTTCCGAATATTGTAGGGTTTAGTTTTGTTAAGTTATAAAATGTTGCAATGCTGTTATCTTTGTTTACGAATGTGAAGTTCTATTTTGTTAAGCGCTATGAAGATTGAGAAGAATTGAGTAGTGCAGGATTCAATACATTCAAATAGGTAGTAACATCTTTCTTTTTCTACCAAAAATTGGACTAAATATTTTTTACGTACTTTTGTAATCTTATAAACCCAAAGACCTGAATTTATCTACAATTACAAAATAAGGTATGGCGCATTACTTACAAATTAAGATGAGATTTCGTGATGTAATAAGCAGAAACTGTAGCTGAAATATTTATACAAACAAATTTCATCCAATATATATACAATCAACAGCTTTTTATTTACAAAAAAACAATTAATGGCCGCATTTGTGACCTTTAAGAGCGAAATAAATTAATATCGTCGGTAACCGCTTACAAACGGTAAATTATTAACGGAAAATATATGGCCAGCGATGGGAAATGCTCCGAAAATTACTAAAGAAAATAATAACCAGCCCTCACAAAAGCAATCGTATTTATTCCGGTATTACGTCTAAATAAATACATACGCCTGTTACGGTAGAAATGTAATTTAAGGATTGTTTGAGAATCACTGTGACAAATCAAATATAGCACTAATGCATGCAACCATGGTTTCATTTAGGCCAACTTCACATTGGGCGTCAGCGTTCCTCGAGCGTACGCCCAGCGTGCGCTGCATCACCTCTGCAGTATAAAGTGAACGCCGGGCGCACGCCGAACGGACGGCGAGCGTACGCCCGAAGAATGCAAATGTGTCTCTGTCTACATACTATTATAGTAGGGCTTTACTTGTTCCGAGTTACTTTTGTATTAAATTGCGTAACAAAAAAGCTTAGAACATTAGTCAAATACTATATGGAATTTCTATTTACATGGCACTCTGCTAGGCAAAAGCAAGAAATATTTTGACCAAATTACAAATCCTTCAAAACACCTCAGATAATATTTTCAGAATTGAAGTACTCCCCTGTAAAAAGTAGTTAATCATGCCACGACAAGATATTTTTATGCAATGATAACATTTCATGAGGACATTCAAAAAGGTTGCTAAAATACCTCAGGTATTTTAATTGCGAATCAAAATTATTTCATTTACTAAACTTTTACGTGGACTCCCAACACCATTGTTACTTAAAAATTACACAAGTAAATACATATTTATAAACTAACTACACAAGCAATAATAAGCACATAACCCTTTAACATTCTATCTCATCCAACCCCCTCTTTACAATACCGCATAACTTTTAATAAGAACACAACTGAAAATAATCATTTTATTACTGTAAACACCGCCATTACATTAATCGCCGGTCATTTCACTAATGTTCCGAAATCAGACTGGCAATGCGACACGTACCTAATAACATTGGCTGGGGCAATAATAATGTCCAATAACGCCCTTTTATGATTTACTTTTGTGGCCAAACATACGAAATAAAATCGTATGTGTCATTTCCATGGTTATTACATAAACTATGGTGATAGAGAGCCATGTAACGGTTACAGCAAATGGGGTTTACTTTTGTGTATGTGTAATGCGGGTTAATGGTTCGATACCAATATTGTCTAACAAATGTTTGCACAGCTTTGGGTTGGATGTCTTTGTTGGGATTTTTTATTGTTGACTTTGTTTTCAATTTGTTGGCGTTGTTTTAAGACAAATGTACTGGTGACATAATTGGACTGCACTATAATAGAAGTCAATATTACTATTGCTACTTGCTCTAAAAATTGTGAGATCAATGAAAAGTAGTGTGAATTAAAAATGTTGTTCATAATCTGAATTTAGAAGGTATTTAGAGACTTGGTGATTTACCATTAATGGGCCGGCTCGACGGGGTAAGTACTACCCTCTCACAGAATATGAACGTAGTCTCCATCCCCAGTCGGAGGCTCCATCCCTTTCTCCTTCACCTTCATGCCGCTCGTTCTCCAATTTTTTTCCCAAAAGTTTGATAACGTACTTGTGACTCCTCCGGTATTGCTCGTGTCTATGGGCGACGGTGATCGCTTACAGCCTATCATAAAGAAATGTTATTGATCCGTTTTATCACCGCACAATGTAGGAGGTAAGAAACAAAGGAGATCACCATCTTCATACAAATTTGGGCTAATTCTAAAAGTCCCGGCCAACTGAAATAAACTTGAAAATATTATATAATAGTACAAAATAAACACCTTTTTATTATTACACTAAAGTTCTAAGAGCAGTCTGTGAGTAATATTCGAGCTCAAAAGTCTGATCTGTTAATGAAATAAATCCTAATAATTGTCATATTTCGCCTAAAATAATGTGCAAGATGCAATTTAAAAAGGTATTTGGTAATGGCAGGTAGTACATAGCAATAGCAGTCAACTACTTGCATCGATGTCCATGGCGCCAAGTACTCCTAGAGACATATTAACAGTGATACGGTCTCCAAAGAATACTAATAGTGTCGGGTACGACGGAATCTCAACACGGATAATTAAGTATGTCGCTGGTGATATCTGTGAACACTTAAGTCATATACTTAACCTAACTATAGTCTCCGGAATATATCCAGATAACATGAAGACTTCTATCGTCAAGCCACTATTTAAAAAAGCTAACAGCCATCACATGGATTCATGCAGGCCTATTGCGCTAACGTGTACCATATCTAAGATATTTGAGAGATACATTCATGAGCAAGACTACAAATACCTAGAGAAATCGAATATTCTAACAGATAAACAGAAGGGCTTTCGAAAAAATAAAACGATAAATATGGCCATTTATAATTTTTTGAGGAATGTTGTTACTAGTGTTGACAAAAAAAATCCCATATGCTCTTTTTTTGCGATATGACCTCAGCATTTGACTATGTGGATCATGACATTTTATTGAATAAATTAGAACGATATGGCATTCGAGGAAATGTGTTAAAATTGTTGGAAACTTACCTTAAAAATCGTAAACCGTACACTCAGATATCTATGGTCAATTCCAACTCACGTAAGGAAGTAATTTATACGTCTGATCCAAGAATAGTTCGATACGGTGTTCCACAGGGAAGCGTGTTGGGTCCGTTACTATTCATTATTTATATTAATGATTTACCGAAAGTAACTGAATTTCCAATTTGTCTCTTTGCCGATGACAGCACAGTCACTGTCAGTGCTAGAAATACGGACTGTTTTGAGAAGGACATAAATGATACGGTGCAATCAGTAATGTCATGGATGGATGACAATAATCTAAAAATGAACTTAACTAAAACAAAAGCCATGTTTTTTAGTCAACGGACAATACCGCCTCAAGTAAATGTTAACTATCACGGGACAGAACTAAATATAGTGGATTCAACAAAAAATTTAGGCATCATAATTGATAAAAAGCTGACTTGGAAAGACCATATAGAACAACTAAACAAGCGGTTGAATTCGAATGTTTATGCTCTGTCTAAGCTAGCGCGCGTTATTAATGTGTCATCACTTATCACAGCATATCATGGCATAACAGACTCAATCCTAAGATTCGGCATAATTTTTTGGGGCAACTCTACTAACAATGAACATATATTTAAGTCACAAAAAAATGTATCCGAGCAATGTTTGGCCTCAAGTCAACAGATATTTGTAGACCATTTTTCATCAAGCATAACATACTAACTCTACCATCACTGTATGTCTATGAAGTCGCTGTTTTTGTAAAAACAAATCCGCATCTTTTTGACAAACTATCAGTTGTCAACAATCGAAACAGGCGTGATAATGAACAATTATGTGTAGTGAAGTCTACTACAGCGCTCATGCACAAAAGCATATTTTGTATGGCACCCATTATCTTTAACAAGTTACCAAAGCACTTCAAACTGTTAAATATTAGCACTTTTAAACAACAGCTTAAGAACTATCTGACCCAGAAATGCTACTACAGCATAACGCAGTTTTTAACAGATAAAAATTGTATCCTGTAACTTTCATAATATAATCTCTATAATATCCCTGACGCCTGCCATTATGACGTTCTTCAAACATTAGTACTTATACTATAATTACCTGTATTTATTGCGAACATATTCTAATATAAATTACTTGAGACATCTTTGTATGATTTTTTTAATTTTGAATCACTTGAGACATTTATATATTTTATAATGATGAAATGTTATTTACTGATAGCTTGAATATATACCTATACTTAATCCATGGACATAAATTTCTTGAATACAAATCACTTGACATATTAATATATAATTTTTATGCTAAAATGTTTCTGATGTGTGTTTGTTATGTATAAATGTATGTTTTGTGTTTTGTTAAGTTATATGCAATGTAGTTTCTAATTATATCAAATTTCTTGACTTCCTGTAAGTATTTCATTAATAATATAGAACTTTATTCTTAATTCAATATGTATGTCGTCTGTATTTTTGTTTTTAATTCTGCTTTAATAGCGTTCGGTAACATTAATGTACCAATAAAATCTCGTATGCCGTAACTGGCAAAACATGTAGATCATTTTAAAAAATTCTTTGTAACAACTTGCATGCAAGCTAAAACTTGTACTGTACTACTCATGTTTTACGACATAAATTTATTCTTATTCTTACGCCAAGAGGGACATAGCACTAAACGCAGCATCTATAACACAGTCTCGCTGTAATTCTCCTCCAGCTTATCTTACTTCTCACTTTCAATACCCATGCTCTTCGCATGATAAAGCCCTTCGTTCTTCCCATAACGTTTTATTTCTATGTCCTCAACATAGCTCTGGCCTTGTACATTCTTCCTTCTACGTTCAAGCTATACACTTATGGAACGCGCTCCCTCTAGAAGTCAGGACGGCAGACAGTCGCTGGATATTTAAAAACAAGGCTCGTCAATGGATTCAACGTGGGTTATTGGCTGAATCATCGTAATCATCACAGGATTATGTATGTATATAGAAGATATGGCTGCTGTTCCCAATTAATGTGCATTGTGTGGTACATGGGATTTCCCATATACCACACAATGCACATTAAATGGGAATGCATTTGCAAGCCTCCTTTTTTTAGTGCATGGTTGGATCTACACACCACGTTGTTCTCTAACGGCGAAAACACGAGAATTGCGTTTAGCACCACGTCATACACCGCAACCCTGCCAGGGTCGGTTCACCATTGGATGCTGGCGAACCACGTCATATTTGCTAATCATCATTTATGGACGCGCACGTAGACACGGCGACGACACCTCAGCATACTGGCGGACGGGGAGCAGTCCCTAAGGCTGCCATCGTCTCCACCGCCCGCTCCGTCATCTCCTTGACTGCATCACAGAAGGAGACGGTGATGTCCCAAGACATCCCGCACCATACCAAGGACTGGGCGAGGAGCGAGGGTACGACCGTGACAATTGACGTGACCAGGTTACGGCGCTGCGATGCCTAAGCGGGGCATTCCGCCAACGAATGCACAGCTGTGTTCTCGACAGGGTTGCGGCTGCTGCCACAATTGTAACATCTGGGGGTTTCCTCCGGGTCTTTCCTCTACAAGTATTGGCCGAAACAACCAGGGACGGAGTTGCGATACCCGGAAAGTTCGAAGGCCGCGATGCGACATCTCTTTAACCACATTTCAAGAACAGGAATCATCGCCACTATGGTGGTGTGCCCATATGCAAGACACCATACCTGTCATAGACATTTATACTGAAGATTTAGATGATATTTCTATGATTGGACAAGAGAATTAAAAAAAATTTTTTTACTAGTTCCACTGCATAATAAGGTTCACGTATTTCACGTGTGACTGAAGACGTACAATTGACTGTTTACTTTTGAGAAAACAGAACTGCTTAACTATACTTTGAGGCTATATATTCAAACCTAATTATTGTTTCAGAGAATTGACTTAGAACTTTGGTGTAATAATAAAAATTTTATAAACATAGAATAAAGAAAATAGTGTCTTCTATTGATTGATTGGCCGGCAAAATAAAAATTAGACCAATTTGGGTGATCTCCTTTGGCATCTTTGAGGAGTGTAGGACTGCACTAACTGGGAATTTCCCGAAACTACCAAAGGATAGCGAAGAAATGGTTAGAAAACATGTGCTGATGTAGTTGCAGGCATCCTCTAGAATGACATTTATTAGGTAGTATTATATTGATAAGAGTATTATTATACATCAAAGCTACTGCAATATGAAATCATGTTCACGCAACGCTGATAAAATTTGCCTTTTGCAAACTGTAACAGTAACATAAATTTACATCCAATTGTATTGACGAGATTGCCGGATCGCCTATGAAGGTCACAAAAAGACAGTCATAAGAAAGCGCGTCAAGCGCCATTCATAACTTAAATCGTAAGTTTGAAGCTCTCATTTTACATTTAATCCACTAAAACCAGTGCGTTTCCTACCCCCGAATCAAAATATTAAAAACTTATAACCTTCGCAAACAAAGATCTCATTACCGAAAACTAAGTTATGGGTGCTAATGAACAAATTAAACTTTAATATAAAGGTAGGTAGGTTTTTATTAAAACCGTTTATATAAAATGTAAACTGTCGAATTTTAAACAAAGGCTTTACGTTGTAAAGTGAAAATGAAACAAAGGTTGTATCTATTTAGAACGAAATATTCGTGTCTGTGAACTGGAGTTTTAGTTTTCTGTATTTGGTTTGTGTTTTGTTCGTTGAGATCGTGTTCTGGCGTACGTTCTTGTTACACTTTTGTGATTCTGCTGTAATTACGTTAGCTTTATTGTAGAATTTTGTTATCATTTGTTTTACTTCGTTTTCCTGTCCGTTGTTCCAAAGCAAGCACACTTTTTTAGGGTAGAATGCATCCCCGCTACACCGCGCGTATGGTATGTTAAAATAAAAGGGCGTCGACAAATAATAAGAAGTAACGCGCAAACACATTGAAACTAAGCCCGGCTAGCTGCTACAAAGGACACAAACTCAATGCTGAGGAACAAAGACAGCTGTTCTTTTAGCTTTTTTATAAATCCTCTTATCAATATAATTCGTCTTACTTACGATTCTTGCATTGAGATAGACATCAAAAACAAACAATCATAAAAATCCAATAGCAAATATAATATGGCGAACATAAAACTTAAATACATACATAGACTCACACCTGTTTCCCGGAGGGGTAGGCAGAGACTACGGAACGCCATTTGCAACGATCCTGACATACCTCACTTGCTTCACTCACTCCCATCAAGTTTCTCATGCATGCTCTTCTGTTAAGGGTACTTCTGACTTGTCCTTTTTTCAGGATGTCTCCAATCTGGTCAGAGAACGTTCTCCTAGGTCTTCCCCTTTGTCCTGTCCCATTCACACTAGCCTGATATATCTTCTTTGTCAGTCTATCGTCATCCATCCTCTCCATGTGCCCAAACCATCTTAACATGCCTTTCTCAATGCTTGTCACTACATCTTCTTTTACCCCACACCACTCTCGTATCACACAATTCTTTACTCTGTCGGTCAAAAACACACCACACATACTTCTCAGTGCTCTCATTTCTACAGCATTTATTCTACTTTCAAATCTCTTCTGCCATACCCAACTTTCACTACCATACATAAGGGTAGGCACTAACACACCTCTATGTACAGCCAAACGTGCCTTTTTGGACACGTTTTGACTGTTCATAGACGCCTTCAGAGCTCCATTCACACAAATACCTGCATTAACTCTCCTTTCAATATCTTTTTCATTCTTACCATCTCTTGTAAACAACGTACCTAAGTAAACAAACTCATTCACTTGTTCCACTCGCTGTCTATCGATCAAAACATTACAAGCCGTAACGCATTCCTCCTTTTCAAAAACCATAACTTTCGTTTTACTTACATTCACTTTCATTCCTTTCCTTTCTAACGCACGATGCATGATTGTTACCATCTCCTGCAACTCCTCCGTTGAAGATGCAAGTATAACCTGATCATCAGCATAAAGGAGGCATTTGACGAGTAACCCATTCATCCTTAATCCGCAGTCACTATGTTTTAAATCTTGCAAACAACTGTCCATGAAGAGGTTAAACAGCCACGGCGACGCTACACATCCCTGTCTAACACCTTTATCGATGGTAAACCAGTCAGTGTATGCCCCGTTTATCCTCACACAAGCTCTAGAATCCTCATAAAGGGATTTCAGAGCTCGAATGAGGCTGCTGTCCACCCCATTCATTGACAGCACCGACCACATTTCATTCCTCACCACTTTATCGTAAGCCTTTTCCAAATCCACGAATGATCAATAGACCTTTTGACCTTTGGCCAAAAATTTTCCGGCTATGCTTCGCAAGGAAAAATCCTGATCCGTGCATCCCATACCCTTTCGGAATCCCGCTTGTACATCCCATATTTTCTTGTCGGTTACTTCCATAACTCTTTCAATAAGTACCTTTGCATACAATTTGCCTACAATGCTGAGAAGGCTAATGCCTGTATAGTTTTTGCCGTCTTGTTGCGAGCCTTTTCTTTTATAAAGAGGCACAACTACAGCTGTGGTCCAGTCAATAGGTACTCGGCCGGTGTTCCAACACAAGTTATATAACCGCTGCAACTGACCAACTATGATGTCCTGTCCAGCCTTCAGCATTTCGACTGTAATCCTATCATATCCTGCAGCCTTACCTACTTTCATACTGCCCAGTGCCTTCACGATCTCATCCACGCCAATAACGCTTTCATCATTGCTATCATTACAATTCACTTCAGCTATCGGTGTCTCTATCGCCGTTCTTTCGAATAAACTTTCAAAATACTCTTTCCATCTCTTCAGCACGCACAATTCACCATTTACTATACTTCCATTCTCGTCTCTGATGGATGTGTGTTCTGAGGATTGAGTTCTTCCTCGAACTGCACGAACGGATTTCCAGAAAAACTTAATGTTCCTCTGGAAATCGTCAGATAATCTGCTATCAAACTCATCTTTCTTTTCCTCTTTTTTCCTTTTAACCATTTCTTTCACTATTCTTTTTGACCTAACAAACTCCTTTTTTGCTTCATCTATGTCTACACTCGTTGCTTTTCCCATTCTTTCATTTGCTCTGGCAGCCAACCAATCTGACCAAGCTTTCTTCTTCTCTGACACTGCTGATTGTACATCCTTATCCCACCATGTATTCTTAACCTTTCGTATTTTCCTTCTCTTGATCATACCACATACTTCAAACGCTACACATACTACCTCTTCTTTAAAGGCCTGCCATAATTGTTCCATATCATTTATGCCATCGAATCTCTCAAATCTTGCTATCAATCTTCGTTTATACTCATCTTTCACATCTTTCTCTTATAGATTTTCTACCTTAATTCTTTCCAAGACACTATTTTCATTACGCTATCGGTGTCGCCATCCTTTAAAGAGCCCACTTATCCGGCTCAACACCAAGAAGTGGTCTGTGTGGATGCCGATCCCTCGATATACTCTTGTATCCAACACATTCTTTCTCAATCGTTCATCTACTATCACAAAATCAATCATACTTCTTCTAACATTTTTCGCCTCTCGCGTATACATATGTATCCTTTTATGATCAAACATGGTGTTTGTCACACAAAGGCTCCACTCCAAACAAATCTCACGCAGTGCTTTTCCATTTTCGTTCACACTCTCATCACCAAATGCACCTAACACCCTTTCAAATCCATCTCGCTTTACTCCCACCCATCCATTGAAATCCCCTAACAAGATCAATCTTTCATTATCCTTGCAGTTCCTCAAAATCTCTCTTAAACTCTCCCAAAACTCCTGCCTTTCGTCTTGCTCATGTTGTGACATACCCGTAACTATATTGACCGGGGCGTACACCCCCACAATAAAGAGACGAGTAAGTCCTACTTTCATTCTCATCCACAGTAGCCTAGCATTTACACATTCAAACTCTTTTACGCACTCATTCATTCGCGCAGACAGTACTACACCAACTCCCTTACAGGCTCTAGTGGTACTATCTACCCCAGACCAATACGCCGTATATGCACCATGCTTGGTGGTGTCACACCCTTTTCTTTTTGTTTCATTCACACAAAGAACATCAATCTTTCTATCATCCATCATCTGACATACTTAAATCGGCTACCTAAACCAATAAAACGAGTCGGCATGTAGCAATTCGACTTAATTCCACCTTTTATCGGATTAGAAGTCGATATCTGCCGATTACAAACGGAAGGCTCCCGGGTTTTGTCTTTGCCTCGCCCCGGATCGTAATTCTTCGCATAGCATCGTTTATTTAAAACTAAATGCTTCGTGCTCGCAACAATAGATTGTCGCATAAATAACTTTACAGGAAAAAGGGCGACGCAGGGGAGAACTTAGAAATTTATATTCGACGTAACTTTGGCACAAATTTTTGGGTAAACTCGAAATTTAGCAGAGTGCTCACCCCGATTGGTAATTCATGAGGATTATAAAGCTCTCCCGTAATTCGAGCATTTATACGTTGATTAGTTGGAAAAGATCTACATGGAAAAAAATCTTGAATAATTCATTTACGTTAAAGATAGATTTAGGTAGTTAGTAATCTCGAAATTGAATGTTACTTAACGAATGTTCGATTACACAAAATCGTCTGGATATTTGTGCGAACGATGCTTTTTTGTAGATTACCTGTTGCCTTTGGAGGCTTTTTCTTTGAGAGAAAGACTTTGTTTAATTAGTATTTACTTAGGTTAATTTAGAAAAGATTTTGTTTTAAAGGTACATCAAAAATATTTATGGCCGTTTGTTGTGCTTAAGATACGTTGCATCTGAAAAGCTTTATACATTAAATAGAGATTTGGACGTAATATTTTTGTTTAATAAAATGTCAGTTTAGTCAAAGGCTTTTGTAATTTTTTGATGAAGTAATGTTCTGTCTGACTCTAACGCTAAATCAGTGTGACATTAAGATCATTAAATACTACAAACACACATAACTGCCATTACAATGTGTAAGTCCAATAAAGTATAGGAATGTTTCGGATTATTATTTATGGGACTTTGCCGGCCCTGGACTTATAAGGTACCTAATATTTCATCGCATCTGCCCCAATAAGTCCCCCAAGCATGGTTATGTTAAAACAAAACTGGTCCCGACCAACTTCTTTTTTGAATATTTTAGGGGTCGGAAAGACTGAAAGAGGACTGTGAAAATGTTTTAGGATGATAAAATAGCATTGAGTCTATAATGTAAATGTTATAATATAATCCTGAACAAATGTAATGTCTTAATACTTGTTGTTCTATAAATGTAACATCATAAGCCTTATTAAACGTAATTTCATAATTATTCACTTGTCAGATTTTAATATTGAAAAATAAACAGACAGCAAATGTTTAGGTAAACATTTGAAATCTTCAATGTCATTTTACTTTTTATGACACGGTTTATGAAAAAATCTGTTCATAAAAATCCGAAAAAGTTGTATTTTTATGCTTTAATATCAGTAATCCTACAGCTGGAGTAACACATTCTGTGTAACTTTAAGTTGGGCTGGACACAGGTTAGTTAAAAGACTTCACATGGCTGTTCAGAAAATATGAAGAACTCACAGACATTTTTTTTAATATATATATTTTTTATTGGTTCGCAAACCTGGATACAATCTTGTTTGGTACAGTGTTAAAGTTATGTGCTTACAGTTTGTATATCTAAGATGTATCCTACTACAGGAATTCTCACGATGCTCTTCTTCAGCGTTAAGCAAGCACTAATTAACAACTCAATACGCACACAACTTAAAAAAGGATGAAGTTTGCGACCAAGGCCCTCTGCATAGCAATCTATCAGTGACTTCACTTGGCTATCCCTTTCTATGCAATGAAATTGTCACCTCATAAGCAAACCTTGTCATCTCTTTACCAGCCAAAAGTTGTGTTGTCCTTTAGTATAATAATGTTGCGTTGTTAACAAATAACGCTATTTGAGCTTTATTTCCTCTATGCCCCGTGAATGACTTATACCTCAATAACACAAGCACACCATGTCCGTAATGCACTCGTAAAACTCTCTGATACATTACAATACGGAGTGGGTGCTCAGACCAACTTTAGGGATCCCCACCTTCCTTGTAATATTATTACACATAACGTTTTAGTTAATCTCGTCTCAGGGTACTTAAATGTAGTAGAGCGTCTTGACCGGACCGGGCTTATCATCCTCATATGATCGTCCTTCTTCTTCTATCTTAGTCTTAGACTATGATGAATTATAAGATATTCACGTATTCTTATATTTTATACCTATTTTCAATTTACTGTATTTAGATAACTTATTTAAAATACTTACAATATTCTATTAGTAATCTTTACGTGAATAATAATAGTAAAAGTTATTTATACACCTACAGAACCATCAACCTTAGTACGAACTGACCAGATTTCTCGTCCCTTTCTCACGGTGAGTAATAAGTATTTATGTGCTACACACAATAACCCATTAGCGCTGGCTGTTACGCGCCATAGAACCTAATGGACGTTACTTATGTACTTACTAATTACACTTAGCTAGTCCTCTAGTAAATGCCGGATTTATTCACGTTTTATACGATTAAAGGATGTTATTACAGGGCTAATAAAAGGAAATAAATTCAATACAAGGAAAATTGCCTTCGGTTTCTCTTGGTGTGAGTGAGTTTCCCTATTGTGCAATAATAATAATAATATCGAAAGTTAACGTACATGTAGGTATATCTTCATCAGATTACAACCTTAGCAGAAAATGTATTATAGTAAGTATATAGCTCATAATCAAACTTATTTACTACTATTCTTAAATATAGGCCTTTTAAATATCATACTTGTCACACGTAGATTGATTTGTTCTTGGTGGTACTCGAACACACGACATACGATCCACGTATCATAACATCACATCATGTATTTTAAGGCAGTGTTTTTCTGAAAAGTATGTACGCAGCCCATGATATAGAAGCTACTTATAATATTTATTTTATTTATATAAAAATAATAAAAGTATAAATAAAATAAATATATTACATAATTATTATTTGTGTATTTGGTACATTCTAGTTATACCGTACAGAACTAATCTTTGTCATCTTTCGGTCCCTTTGACCAGTATAGTAGTAGTTAGTTGTAGTCCAAGTGGCTGGATATTGTACCCTAAATCTAATGATTTAATCAAGTTTCAAGCAAGTTATGTGTATGTTACCCAGCTATGATGAAAGTTTTGGTGTTTTTCTGCTCACAAAATGTCGTCAAAATATAAATTTACCCAGACTCTAAACAAGTGCAATAAGACTAGAAGAGTAACTAGATTGAAATGATTTGCTTTCAACTATAAGAGCTACACTTTCTCAAAAATAAAATCTGCTTACAACTAAATTCAAAGTTTAACATACAAACTGTCTGTATGTAAATCTTGTACAACAAAGCAACGGCGATCAAATTGGCATCACACTGACAACTGCGGACGCAAACATGACACACGTTTCATACGAAAACACTCAGCATTTCACATCTCCATCTAGACGTGCTAAGCGACTATTTTCAGAAGAACCCTTCAACGCACACATTTTTCAAACAACAGAAACAAAGTCGTGGGCGGAAAGGTTCATTGCAATTTGGTCGGGTTGCTTGAAGACATGTATCGCCTGCGGCGGACAAACCTCCTTTTTTCCGTTGAAAGAAACAAAAAATTTAGCGAAAAAGCGATTGTTTTGACGCTTTTTGATGAGTCCCATTTTTCTTAAATTTAGAATTTCTGCGTTTTCTATTTCGGCCAGTGTGTCAAGGGCAAGACATCACTTTTAAAACAAATCAAAGACAATATTAATATGACATTTATGTGTTCTATTTAAACACCAAAATTCTCAGTTAACATCATTGATAAAAATCATTGAACTAAAATAAATAACAGTTTAGATAAATTTCCGTAAAAATATAATATCGTGGTACAAGGAATTTAAAAGCTAGACTTTAGACTTCTTTTGTTTCTTCAAGAAAACATGAACAAAAAAAGTATTTACTTACATGTAACAATACCTGCTTCAATAATAAGTTTAGGGAGATACTAAATTATTATGTTTCCACATGAAGCTAAAGAAAACCTAACCAAGTACTTCTTAACACATTGACACGTTATATTATACCTACCTACGCCTGACGCGTTGGTTACTTTGACAAATACAAGAAACATTTCAAGTTGACGTCTATATACCAGACATCAACAAAACTTCCAACCAATTAAAATTTCACCTGGAACGCTCATCACTCAATGTACAACTCCAAATATTTTTCAAGTCACTCAATTCACCCCTAACGGTAATTAGTTGCAGAAGTATCGAACAAAACATCTCCTAATGAGCAAGATGGTTGAGCAAACTTACTGTATGACCGGGAAACTAAAGCGTCTGGTAAAAACTTGTAAACTGCAAAGTGGGGTACGTCAAAACTTATACCATCTGTACCACGCGATAGGTGGCGACCATTTCTCACGTTTGATTTATAAACGCAGCACGAGGAGGTGGGAGCAAGGAAAACGGCGGGAAAACCTCGAGAAAACAACGAGAAAATCTGGAAAACCGCACTACAAATGCACGAGTGAGTACAAATAAATTGGGATATGCGATTTTTCATTGTTACTGAATAGATTAAAAACGTTTTAGTTGGGCTTATAATAGAATACATTTTTTAAAGTGATGATAAGGATTTTTCTAATGTCGTAATATTTACATACAACTGCAAGTAAAACGAAAATTTATGGATACCATAAAATGTAATATTAGTGAATAGTTGCAGCGGTAGAAAAATTTAGTAATATACAGACGTACATAATCCATACTAATATTATTGATGCGTTGGCTCTTTTACACGCTGCAACGGAGCGATGTCGTAGTATGATTTTTGTGTATGGAGATAGAACGACACTAACGAGTGAAAAAAGCTTAATTAGACCACGATAGCCGATTCCGGCCGGCGCTGAGAGCGAACTCTATCTAGGAATCTGTAGGTATATATCAAATTATTGCGTTAATGTCTGACTGACAGTCAAGTCATAGCCAAAAATATTGGGCGCAGAAAGCTGAAATTTGGCATGTATAATATTGTATAAGGTAGCGCCATCTACCTTCCTATCTATAACTAATCGCATCAACGTCAATCGTTCCACGCTTATCTAGTGCGAGCGATGCCATATTTCCGTCCCTGTCTCCCATTCCCTAAGGAGGGGCGCGCCTTTCGCGGATTGGTCGCGGCGATCGTCGACGCGAGAGACAGTCCAGAACTTTCGAGAAGATTCGATTCGCTATATACGTGTCGGCCATACCGTACCGCTCCGCGCCGCTCCCGCTATAATTATTACCGCTTATATAAACCGCTCGCAAGTGAAAGTGATTTGTGTAGTGCAGTGAATCAAGCAGCTTCATCCCGAAACACCAGGAGACTGCCCTTCTGAGACGAAGAAGATCGCCGTACAAGGTAAGTGCCCTCCGTCCTTGGAATATCCTATACCCACTCACAATCATCTCTCCCATTCCAATCCTACATCCTCTTCCCTTATTCCTTTCTAGGCGACCCAGAACTCGCCCTAATACAGTCCATTTTCCTGCTCCAAGTCGCCTAGAACCTTTGGTTTCGGTGTAACGCCGAACCAGTATAAATAATATTGTATATAAATTTCATGAGGACCGCAGAGGTGCACTAAGAGAAACTTTTGAAAATTTTTAGCACGACTTCACACACTGCCACTCCGTTAGTGGCAGTGTGTGAAGTCGTGCTAAAAATTTTCTAAAACTAACTGTTCCGACACGCGGTAGGAACAGTTAGTGACGTCTAGCTCTAAACAATCGTAGCTACTTATGTATATTTTCAGCATTATAAAAGATTCGAAAGCATGTCCCCTACCCTACGTGACTATTTAATCGTTAGAACATTTTGGTCCAATGTTAAGCCATTAAACGTAACTTAACAAGGGTTTGAAATGTCAAGGCTGTATAATTGATTGTTTGCACCAAATCTAGTTAGTTTGTTTCTACTAATCCTAGTTTTAGTACTGCTGAACACGACCGCTAACTGCCTAGCTTTGAACATTAGCTGTAATTGTATTATTCAAAATATTTAGCAGCTAGTTAAGTTTGTTTACCTTGAATTGAAAGAGATGTATTATATTCTACATTGAGAGAAGAATTGAATTGAAAGCTTTATTTTACATTTGAACTCGTAAAGTGATTATTTTTGTACTCTTTAATAAGGGAAAACAAAGTTTTATGCCAAATCATATTGTAGATATTATGGTCATAATATAAGCAAACGATTTGAAATATCATCTAACTCGATCTATTCTAGAATATGTTAAAATAATGTTTATTTTTTAATTCTTGCACGCACCTGTTTCAAATTCTTGTCAATTTAAGTAGGTTTTAATTTTTATTTTCTATTTATGCTATGGGTTACTACCTTTTGCCCGCGGCTTCGCGCGCTTTAAAGTCGGGTTGATCCAAATCTACTTTCAGTCTCAAGTTGTGTGAAGACACTCCTGATTATTCTTAAGAGTTCAGAAACTCTACTGGGTAAAAAATAACTCAGTCAGTATACATATATTATCTACCGAAAGGTACATAATAACATCACCTTGCATACAGATAAAATGTCAAAGCCATGTTCCAATACATGTCCAATATATATCTATAAACTCTTTCGCATTTATAATATTAGTAGAGAAAATCGTTTCAGCCGTTTAAGCATAGTATATAATTATTAGTTTATATATGGGTACAATGTAATCACCGTGCCCAATATGACAATATGTATGATGTGACAGTACTGACAGATAAACGATGGCACATGCGCAGCACTCAATAATTCAGCGCATGCGTTCTTACTTCCAAGAGGTTAATTTGTACCGTGCAAACTTCTACCCTCCCTACAATCCCTCCCAGTTTAATTTTTGCAACTTATGGTAGCCTATGTCCGTCTCCATAGTCCAATATATCTCTATATTAAATTTTAACAAAATCGGTTCTGCCATTTTAGCGTGGAAACGGAACATACATACATACATACACACTTTCGAATTTATAATATTAAGTAGGGATATGGATAGATTTTAGTTATATTTGGATTTGTTGCGCCAGTTTTTCTGCTCCCTTCATGGTTTTCTTTTTAGTCACATTTAGACACTAAAACCTTAATTTATCAACCTTCTACCATCGTTCTATACTTGGCAAGATTAATATGTCAATGAAAGTTTTATATGTCCGCTAGTAGAAAATACCTCATTCTCGCTTTTTTCCTAGCCATATATGGAACTTCAAGAAAACGCCCAAAGCCAGTCGTATGTGGTCTATTTGATACGTGTAAGTAAGCGCTTGCATTCACTCATACTGATGACCGTCATTACAAGTTCTGCGGAATCGCGCTGGTATGCTTTTTGTAATAATATATTATTACAAAAACTATCTGACACACATTTGCTTTTGATTTCTTCTGTATTATCTATCGGTAACTAATCTTTCAAAAAGCCTTTACGGTTCTGTCAATACTGTCAAATTGAATATAAAGTGCTGAGCTTTCTGGCCTAATTTATTAAACGCTAAAATAAAAATAATATCTCGTCGAGCGAGATAGTCAACTTAGGGCCAGATTTTGAAAGCGATTATGATGTCTCATAATCGCTTTCAAAATCTGGCCCTAAGTTGACTATCTCGCTCGACGAGATATTATATTATTTGCGCTACCACTAAATAAGTACGTAACACATTCCGTGAATACGGTTGGTGTAATTCATGCTGCAATGTAGGTGTAAATATTTCATTAATAGATATTTCACATTTATTTAATTTTCTATGTAATTACGCAGTTCACACCCTTCATAATAATGTATGTAAATGTTAGTAGGTACGTGCACTAATCGCAAAAGTTTGGCAACTGACTACGTATAGCATATTCATGAAATGTGTAGCGGGATACCACCATACTACACCATATAACGTAGTTATGGGTTCGGATATTTCGTGACTGTTTCAAGCACCATGATCACATCACGAACGACAGACGCTTCTATGATCACGATACTATCATTTTAGCATTTTAATTACAGAGTGAATTACCACGAAATTCTCAATACTAGTATGGCTTTACATGCTCCACAGATGTAGACGGTAACGCAGGGTTCAGATGTTTGTTATTCCTTCTAAATAGCGAGGGTTTTTTCAGTGACATAATGGTGCTACGTCATTGTTACGCTATCGCTACGGTTATCGCCACTGGGCCTAAAACTTCTTAGTTATGACCCATGGTTACTACAAACTTGCATTTCTACAGCTTGTCCTTTGGTCCAGTAGTAGAATCTTGGATCCTGGCTCAATACCACCACACGATGTTTGGGTTTGAAGAATCGTGAAGGATATGTGTGAGGCTCCTCTTAACGTCTTCTCTGTAAAACCAACAAGGTTTTCGCGACTTAATAATCCTCAGATAGCTAAAAGATAACAAGCAGATAATTAACTAATCTGTGTTCTTTAGTCGACATAGCTTGTTACACATGAAGCTTTATAATATATCTCGGATTAAACCAAATATTCTAGACCTATATACACGTTGGTAGAATATTTAACTATCATATACGTAAGCTTTATATCTGAAAGATCAAACGAAGGCCTCCACAGGATTAGTGGGCAGCTAGACTTTGAAAATAAACGAAGGGGATTTATCTATTGTTTTGAAATTCAATACTTAAAGGATTAAAAAATAAAATGCACGTATTGGAATTTAAATAAATGATTTTGAGGCTACGTATTCTACATTTCTTTTATTTTTAGTTATTCTTGTCAGAAGATTTCTTTGTATTTATTAAATGATTTATCTATTTTAAATAGTAATCGCTACATTTTTGATCCTACCTTTCTATACAAAGACGCTGCTGCTATCTTTAAAACCTACATACTGCCTAGTGGCAGGGAAATATTCATTTTCCTACTAAGTTTGTCAAGGTAAGCAGATGTAAATATAGATATTTGTTACTCTTTCACGTAAAATTGGATTTTGAAACATTTCAATCATTACCTTACAGTAAAATAGCTTACTCACCAGAATAGGACATGGACTAAATTTTGTCTCGATAACCAACCCCACGCGGTGATAGCGAGTTGAATAAGCACAGTACTTGCAGTGAGAATGACTTAGCAGATAAAATCTACATCATATTATCTGTCTGACTCAAGCGTCACATCTAGTACTGACTTATTATTTGCCCGTAAATGAATACTTTCAAATGAAATAATATTATTTTCCTGTTCTCTATAAAAAATACGAGGAAATAGGTAGTAGAGCCGTGCTGATTTCACTATGAATGGACCGGCTCAGCTGGGGAAGTAGTTCCCTCTCACAGAATATAGACTCAATGCAACAGTATCTATATTTTTGCGTTTCGTTCGGTGAGCAAGAGTGTCGGAGACCGTCCCTTCTGCTGATCCCTCATCCCACTCCTCCTTCAATTAATTTTTCCCAAAGGCCGATATAATGCAGCGGTGATCGCTTACCATCAGACGATCCATCTGCTCGTTGGCCGCCTATTACTTAAATAGACTGTAAATAATGTTAATAGCTATATGTAATAAGTGATAAATAGGTATTTTATAAGCTTTTAAAGAACCGATACCACTCAGCAACTAAATAAAATTCTTCACTTTGTCTTTTCATTCAGTGGCTATCGTTGACTTACGAAAATACGCGAAGACAGTAGTATTTTTGGGTGAATTTCCCGGGAACAAAAATTACGTGGCAACAATGAAATCGGTACTTTAAAACATAGTTATAATGTTCTACTATTTTTTTCTGGTTAGGTGAAATAGTAATCTATGTGTAGCACTAAATATTTAATTAAATAGGATTAACTCCAAAAAAAATTAAAACTTGAAATTTTCTTTCATTGCCGTGTTTGTCCACACATCACCTTGATGTGTATTATACGTTACTGATAAAAATGTATTGGTTATTTTTATAAAAACCTAGTAATATTTGATACGTGGATAGTTAAAGTATTGTTACAGAATACATTTATTCATAAATTTAAACAAAACAACGAATGGTTAATAAAAATGCATTTGTCCAAGAACTACCTTTCATCGCCGTGTCCTAAATATATTTAAGAATATTGTATTATCTAAGACAAGCGTCCCCCAACCCTGTGCGCTAAACATTGCATAATAGTGCCGCTTGGTGCTCGACGTGGAACGACGTGTATAAGTGGCTGCGTTTTTGCGCCATAAACGTAAGTATTAGATTTTTATATTACTGGACATTTTTCTTTCATCGCCGTAGAAAGGTCTAACTTCTATTTGAATAAGTTTGTCCTTTTGATTAAGCATTCAATAGAATGCCATTTATCTTATGTTTATTTGTGATGGGTTAATTACTGTGAATAATTAGTAAATTTTTGGTTACTTGACGTTTTTGCCTTGATTTTCATCGCCCAGCTCTCATTGCCGTGGTTTCCGTAGGCAAAATTTGCTACACACGCACACACACACACACACACACACACACACACACACACACACACACACACACACACACACACACACACACACACACACACATACACACACACACACACACACACACACACACACACATACACACACACACATGTATACTACAGTCTAATTATAAACATAATAATGGATTGTTTATTTTAAGAAAGCCAAATTGCCTAAACCGAAACCATTGGAAGAGGACAGAGAGAAAGGAAAGAAAAAGTTTGACCGAACAAAAGCGACGTGAAAAATTAAGAAGCGACCCTGTTATATTATATAAAGTTAAGTATATATTGTTATGTATTGCATACTTTAGAAAAGTATCTTAATATTTAACATTTCTATTCTGTTCATTTTTGTGTGAAAGAAATAAAAATTTGATTAATTTTACTCCGATGTGAGAAGCTTATTGAGAAGAGGGTAAAAAGAGCGTATGTGTGTGTATTGTATGCCTTTCTCTTTCAGAGCCAGGGATTTATCTATTTCAGGTAAGTATATTATATAAAAAATATCATGAGTTGTTGGATTTTTTCATTACCGTGTATTGATTTTATCATTCCCGTGGCACAGTTCTTTCATTGCCGTGTAAGCATGTTTCATCGCCGTGGCACGAAACGTTTAATCTTGTATATCTTGTTAATTTTTCAAGCTATCTGCTACATATTAAGCAAGAATACATATTATATTATCAAAAACTTGAGTAAACACAATTTTTTCTTGTTCTAAAGTTGAAGAATAAAAAATCCATGGAAATGAAGATTTTATTGGACCTGTTGAAATTCACCCCTTTACGAAGAGACGGAAAACTCAACATCAAACACTACGCTCACCCGTCTGGCCAACGTGGTATCCTCATCATCAGCCTTTTATACTGTCCCACTTCTGGGCACGGGCCTCATCTCACTATGAGAAGGGTAAGGCCATAGTCCACCACGCAGGTTAAGTGTGGGTTGGCAGACTTCCCATGTATTTCAAGAAGATTATGGAGAACTCTCAGACGTGCAGGTTTCCTCAAGATGTTTTCCTTTACCAATTAGCAAGCGATAATTAACAATTTTATACGCGCTTAACTCCGAAAAGTCATTGGTGCGTGCCGTGGATTCGAACCCGAGACCCTATGCGTAGCAGTCTGTCGGTCTCTCCACTCGGCTATCGCTGCTGATATAGTGGGTTAATGACGTGGTATAGTAGGCTAAATCCCCATCAAGATTTTCTTTAAAGACAACTCCCGCATTAGGACTAAATCCTGTGTCGCGGGGGACTGTACTAACATACAACTAACGGTAACAATGAACACCCAGACTCGAAACAACAATTTTTTTAGTTGACAAGTGTTGTCTCGTGTGGGGATCGAACCCACAACACTCGGCGCAGTGTCAAGCGGTGAGGCAGCCGCTTAAACTACTACGCCAACTATGCAGTTACAGCGCAATGTGTTATTGTGTACCTACCCCTAAGGAGATACACATTGCCCGTGCCACAAGATTCCGTTCTGCATCAAGTCGCCAACCATAATTCATTACCATGCATCACTGAACAAACCCAAATGATTACAGAGCCATACCCCCTCATTACACATATTTAAATGTGCCAAAGTAAGTACAGGAGTACGAAAGGTCCTTAATGTAAGGTACTTGACAAAATTTTAATAAACGCGCCACTAATAGAACACGCGCCAACTTTTACACCAAGTTAACCATACGTTACACACGGTCAAACAAATTTGCGGACAAGTTGGATCAGCCAATGTATTTTTTGGCCGATCCAACTTGTGATCAAAAAAGGCGGCGACAGTCACAACCGGTTAGTCTTTCTTTTGTATATTTGTTTAATTGTTGGGTTTTCATCTAAAGATGTGAACTCCATCGTAAATTATTACATTATTGTACTGCAACTAAAAAAATACAAATAAATGCAATGTCCTTGCTGAACAACTGGTTAGTCTTTAAAAGTGTGACTTTGGTATAAGATGTTTCCTTTGACCGCAATTATGCAACTTTTTGCAACGTACATATCAAACTCCTTGGAAATACAAATGCCATCAGTAAGACTATTGGCGTAAATATGTATATGTAAATGCCACACACGGTCACCATCCAAGTGGTGACCTGAACAAGTGTTGCTTAATTTTGCCGATCTGTTACGAACGGCAAGCCAAGTCTCGCTATGAGCGCTACAGGTAACAGTAGAGCAGTGCCAGTTTTCTGGACATCAATAGCGCACGATTTGAGTTCTTTCCACAGCTTACTTTTATTTGCTTTTAACAATTTGCTCGTTAGCCATCTTTATAAATATCTGTTATCGAGTGTATGTACCAGTAGACTACTCTATGTCCTCAATTCTGTTTGATACGCAGCGATCTATTCTTAGTATAGGAGGGACAGCCAGACATCCCTAATCGAACGTAGGTGATATTACGGCTAGTCTATCAACCCTACTTATAAATTAATAGGAACTGAACTATTTTAAGCATGAAAGGGTTACATTGTAAGTAAAATAATAAAAATAACATTGAAATGAAAGATGGAACCTGTCATTATATTTTCAGCTCGCATTCTATTTTTTTTAAATTACTGGGTAACACTACATCCCCCCGTGGGATCTCCGCCTTGTCGTGGTGGAGGGGCTCAGTAACCGTGGGTTTGAGGTACACCCACGATGAAACTAAGCGGGATCCCGGAAGGGGACGCTCCACGTGGGCTTTAGTGAGGCCTGTGTAGGATGCGTCCAAAGTGTGGGTTCGGGGGACAGTTCTGTCTGTCCCTCGCAGTCGGGTGCGGTCGCGGGAGGAGAGGCGTGTCGGTGTTGCGTTGCCGCGTGTCCTATCTTCCGCGACCAAATGGGGGCACACCATTGTTGTGTCGCGGTGGGGCCGCAGAGGAGGAGGAGATGCGGTGTTGTGTTGCCATCCTCCCTATCCTCTGCGGCCGCTGGGTGTTTTGGCGGCGGAGCCCAACACCTTCATCCGCCGCCAAGGAGGTTTCGTTCGAGGTCCGCCTGACCATCTGGCGGGCCAATACCGAAGCATTCCTCGCTACCCCGCCGGGGGGTAGCGAGGAATGCTTCGGTGAAACCCTACCCTCCGACACATGGGTACATGAGAAGCACATTTAAAAAAAAAAGGGTAACACTTTTTTCACACACACATTTTTTTCGTGTATATTCCCTCTAGCCTAGTGTAGCTAGAGGGAATTTACACGAAAAAAAAATATATATTTGCTAAGAGACGGCAAACTCGTCATCAGACCATAATATAGCAACCCGCGCCCGTGGTAAAGTTGGCCAAATCTTCTATTGATTCACAGCACTACTCGTTACTGGGAAGTCAATTAGAGGAGGCTTAAGTCCAGAAGTGCACTGCTAAAGGCTGCAGAGGTAATATTTATGAAGGTCAACAAGACAATATCCGTTTTTATATTCTGATATGGGTTACTAAGGCTATGAGAAGAAGCTTTTCGTTGAGAACGCTCGTATGTAAAAACTCTTAGAAAAGTGCCCCAACTTTTCTACGTGTTCACTCGTTTGGAAATTAAAAACATGGCTTTTAAACTTCTGAAGAGGCAAGTTAACTGCTTTTACCTACATCTTCAAGTTTTAGGATATAGCCTTGAAAAGTTATAACCCCGTTCTATAAACAACGAAAGTATTTTTAAAGTTTTACCCTTTTGGGAGATCGTAAAAAACGTTCTGTAGTCTTCGATGTTTCCTGTTTAATAGATTGTAAAACGTTTATTGAAGAAGAGCGGAAAATCTTTACACTTTATGTAGATAGTCCTTTTAATAAATTGAGATTCCTTTGTTTATAAGATTGAGCTTGCGATACTGGAAGATACTGTATTCGATTCACGACTCAAATTTACATTGGCTACCATTACAAGTTTTATTTCAATCATAGTTTAAAAGCAAAATAATTGTGGCAGAGGAGCAATTTTATTATTCTCGTAATTTTATTTGTTTAAAAATAAAAAAGCGGCGGTAGCCCAGTGGTGTACGTAACGGACTGCCGAGACGATGGTCTCGGGTTCGATCCCCAGGTACCTCGGGCACACACCTCTGACTTTTCGAAGTTATGTGTGTATTAAAAATGTTAATTATCGCTCGCTTAATAATGTGCCCGGTAGATGGCAATAGGCTCGCCCCCTATTACATTGGGACCGAAACATATTTGGCGAAGTGTGGGTGTGTAATACACCTCTGCCTACCCCTTCGGGCATAAAAGGCGTGAAGATATGTTATGTTATGTTTAAAAATAAACATTTTAATGTTAAACGGTTTTATTACAATAAAAAATATGTAGTTAGGTTATGTACTAAAAGCTAAAAAATAAGTTGGCTAGTCCTAGCTACCAGATCGCACCAATGTTCTTATCAATCTGGGGTATAGATCAGATAAATATAAAATCTTTGGGCGCGTGAAATTTCTATCAAGAGGTTTACTCTGTATACGCTACGCCCAACGATTTTATATTTGTCTGATCAATACCCCAGATTGATGAGAAGACTGGTGCGATCTGGTAGCTAGGACTAGCCGACTTATTTTTTAGCTTTTAGTGCATAACCTAACTACATATTTTTTATTGTAATAAAACCGTTTAACAAATTTTTTTATATTTTTTATTTTTTTTTCAAGTTTTTAGTTTTCTTGTTAGTTCATAGTGAACCCTATTCTACCAATCACGTCCTTTCATTCGATACCCATATTGAGGTATTTGTGAAAAATATGTACTTAATCCGCTACTTTGTGGCGGAAGCTATCTTAGATTTTTCGTAGTGAGCTCTATTCTACCAATCAAGTCCTTTCATTTGATACCCATATTGAGGTATTTGTGATAAATATATGATCCGCCATTTTGTATCAGCGCATCTTGGATTTTTCATAGTGAGCTCTATTCTACTAATCAAGCCCTTTCTTTTGATACCCATATCGAGGTTGTCGTGAAGTAATATGTGATCCGCCATTTTGTATCAGCGGCCATCTTGGATTTAAAATCATAAGGAATATATATTATTATGTTGTATTGTCATCAAGATTAAGCGTGTGTACCAAATATCAGATCAACCTGTCATCAGGAAGGGGGTAAAATTCCAATTACTAAATTTGACCTAAACAAACAAACAAAATAAACAGGTCAAGTTAAATAAAACCGTTTAATAAAAATGCAGTTTTGATCTAATGTCAGTGTAATACTTATGTCATAAATGGTATTCTCTTAAATTAACTGATAATTGAATGATATAGTGAAGTTGGTGCCACCAGAAGATAGACTTTTTGTAAACACACATTCAGGGCTTAACAATATTTGTTTCAAACAGTTTTGTTTTATATTTTATGCTTTAGTGAAGTTTGATACCTTTTTAACGGTATTTTTTTAAAATGTCTTTGACTTTATATATTACCAGCAGCTACGCCTGCATTTTTTTTAATTTACCCTTTTTGGCCGATCCCGTGGGAATTTCGGGAAATCAAGGAACATACATGCCAAATTTCAGCTTCCTGCGCCCAATAGTTTCGGCTGTAGCGTCTCTGTCAGTCAGTCCGTAACGCAAGGATTTTATATATTAAGATTATCTATGTCTTCCAGTCGTATCCACAAAAATGTAAATTTGAATAAAAATAAACATATTTGATTTTGTGTAAGAGAGATCAAATTTTCCTTGAAGAATTTTCATTAATTTGGCGATTTCTTTTTGTATTTTTTTAACACGTTAGTAAATTCAAGACAATAATAGAGTACCATGTATGTCAATGATAGAGTACAAACAGGATACTCTATTATGGATTCGATTTTTTAAATCATAGGCAATAAATAATTTGCTCCTAGCCTAGCTTTCCTAAAATATTAAATAATTGTCTACAAATGTGATATATTACTAGCAAGTACATCACATTAAAATTTTTAGGCATGGAGATTTTACGTTGTGTATGAATGAAAACGTCAAAATGAACTTAAACAAAATCCATTAAAATGTTACGGGAAATTTACATTTGGGGTAACCTGCGCAAAAAACAAAAAAAAAATTTATAAGGTGTAAAGAATCTTATATGCGAATAATAATTTACCATCTACAATTTGCACACGCAATGTCGGCCGCGGGATGAGCATTGCGATCCTACAAACGTACATTTAACTTAACACTTACCCCTTCTTGACATCAAAAAAAAATATTTTTTTCCTAAGATAAAGCTAAGCAAGCTAAGCCCAAGAATGTAACATTTCAATGAAGTAAAACCAAATGTTGACATTCCAGGTTCCAGTACCACAAAATGTTAAAAGATCCTGTTGACAGCACATCATATCGATACAAACCTGATCCATTCACATATTAGTTTCCAATGACACGTACCTATATACCGTTGCGCTCATTCGATTTGACATTATTTGTGTTTGACAAAACTGTCGCTAAGTCACTTAGTAGAAATTCTTTGTTTACAAAAAGTCTTTGTTCTCGTGGCACGGACTATAGATCGTAAATTGAACGAAATGTCAAACTACATATACCTATTATGTCAGCATCGAACTTTATTTGTCAAATTAATAATGACATGAAACTTCATGTCATTATTAATTTGAAAAATAGATCAGAATACCAATCAGAATCTGAATACTAAAAAAAAATAAATCAGAATACCAATTGTAAGTCAATTGAAAATCTAATCACATTTCGGTCAGAAAACAGATATCAAATAATAAGAGAGTTGGCCTTTTCAATATGACTTCATCATCGTATTAACCGAAAGACGTTCACTGCTGGACAAAGGCCTCCTCCAAGGGTGTCCACAAGGACCGATCTTGAGCCTCTCGCATCCACCCGCTACCTGCGATCCCAACAAGATTGTAAGTCCATCTTGCGGGAGGCCTATGTTTGCTACGACGTCCAGTGCGTGGCCGCCAAGCCAGGACATTTCTGCTCCAACGGCCATCGGTTTTCCTGACTATGTACCCTTCCCACTGCCACTTCAGCTTAACTTACCATAATAATATAATAAAATAATGTCCTTCAGTTCGAATTTTGGCCGCGACCGCCAGTCTAATATGAGACTAGCCAAGTGCGCAGGACATATTATGATAGTGCAAGTGAGTGCAAACACAAGTGCACTCGGTATTCACTCACTATCATCATCCAAGGGACGGCACAACGAACACGACCGGAGACAGATTGGGCGCAAGACTTACGGCTTAACATGTTTTCCACGGCACAGGTGTGTAACACCGCTAACTGACTGATTGCGAATTTCTTTTAGATAATTCATAACAGCAAAACCCAATATCACTTTCTGTTCGACCCGGGAATCGAACCCGAGACCTCTCGATCCCGGACACGTCGATGACCACAGAGGCAGTTGCCATAAATGAGTGCACGATGACAATTTTTTAAACTATATGAAAACTGAAAAAACCGATTCAGGCGATAAGGCCACCTAATGCTCGCCACTTAAATGTTAATATTGTTGTACAATAAAAAAAAGTTATTTTGTCAAAAATAAAAAAAGACATGAAAATAATTTGTAATGGAAGTATAAATATTTCGATTATAGTAAAACGGCAAAACCAAAGAAATGACACAACTCAGCTACAATTAAGTTTATTAAGACCTAAAATTGTACTTAGACGAAACATGGTCTCTCTATCTGCCAAATAAGATGTGGCAGATATAACCGCAGCCCAAGCAAATACTATGATACTTTGGGCGAGTCACGTTTTTATTCTACCCAAGCTCATTTTACCTGAACCTAGATCTAAATCTAAATTATACCTATTCCTACCTACTCCCTCATTTTAGTAGAGGACACCTAGCAAAAAAGGGGACCTAAAATCAGAGTTCAAGAAAAAGGATTATTACGACATTGGAGCTACATTTCAACGCGGATTTGAGTGAAGCAGTAATTTGGGGAAAACTTGGGGCGAAACACGTGGGTTCAAATCGGTCCGGCGGGATCAGAGATGGGACACGGCGGGAGATTTGCCTCAGAACAGGTTGATGAATGACGCCCAATGTTGTAGGAATGTTACCGCTACGGGATAACTTTGTTTGGGAAAGTTTTGACTTATAACAATTTTGTTATTAATGAAATTGCATATTTTTTAGCAGAGCCTTAAATGTTAGTCATTTAATATAGGATTCATTCATTCGGCTGTGTAGAGAATCTTGGGGGTGGCCTATGTCCCGCTATCTTAGTCCTTTACTGAGCTACTATGAATATCAAATCCTGGCCTGCTAAAAAGTCTGACGTCTCCATAATGTTATAGTACTTTATTGCAACATATTCTCATCTAACGAGAGAGAATACCGATTCTCAAACATAATACTCATTTTTTAATTTCTCCGTCCTGTCTAAAAAGCGTTAATGGTACACAAGGCATGACTAGATTATACCCAATATGTTCTAAACCACTGAATACAAATTAATAGTTAGTTTCAAAGGAGAAATGTTACCGAATGCATTTCAACCAAAAATAACAACTTTCATTAATAAACGTATAACTGACAGATCATATTTTGTGCTACGTTTATGTTGACACTAAAAGCATTGGCATTCATACACGTAAGAGCTTGCTCTGTATTTTTATCGGCGCATAGTTTATTTAGATTGCCGATTCGAATGAAGATATGCGAGAGCACGAACAGTATCGAAAATGTTAAATAAACCAATTTAAATATTAAAAATATATGTTTTAAATGTATTGAATGCTTAAACTTATGCGCAGCAATAACGTTATTTGGAATAATTTGGCTTATATATTTTTGAAGTAGTTAGCACTTTTCATAATTCATAATTCATTTATTCATTTGCGAATATGGGTATGGGTACATTTGCAGATCTTATGGCTAAGACATTTATGTTCTCCACATTCCACCATTAGGCATGCAAGATTCAGTGATATCAATTCATTAATTTTTAGTTATTACATTTCACTTGACTGAATTGGAATTACAGAATAATTAACAGCAATGAGATGTCACAAAATAATAACAATAATGTGATGTCAAATAGTATTAGAGGTATAGTCAAACAATAATATTAATAAAATCTAATGTCAAAATGAAAAATTGGCTATTAATTAAATTAGTGCAAAAAGACATACATCCTTTCTATTAATTTTCAATATTCTTATCCTCCAAGAACTCTTGAAATGAGTAGTAGCATTTGGCTAGAAGCAGTTTTTGAAGACGCCTTTTGAATATTTGTATACTCTCAGTGTTTGTAATATCCTTTGGCAGTTTATTATAAATGTGAGTTGCAATACAGAAAAAACTTTTGTGCATTAGACGCAGTTTTACTGTGTAACACACATAACTTGTCAGCATGGCGGGTCCTTGACCTTTTTTCAAATAAATGTATATTTTGTTTTATAAAAATAGCACATTCTCTTATATATATGCAAGGCAAAGTCATTAGCTTGTATTTCATAAAGTAAGGTTTGCAGCTGTCGGGTATTTTGATATTAAAAATTGTTCTAATGCAGCGTTTCTGAGCTTTAAATACTAAGGGCCAGTCAGTGGAGTTGCCCCAAAATATGATCCCGTAACGTAACGAAGATGAAACAATGCCGTGATAAGCTGTGATTAGAGTTGTTATATTTGCTATGTTTCGTAATTTATATAAACCATATCTATATGCGCTTTCCAGTTTAATTTATTATCTATTTTTAGCCCTAAAAATTTCATGGACTCAGTTACTTCGAATTTATAGCCTATAATTTATATATATATATATATATATATATATATATATATATATATATATATATATATATATATATATATATATATATATATATATATATATATATACACACATAAATTAATATCTAATTCATTATCGGTATTCTTATTTCTTTGTTTAAAATCTAGTACTTTCGTTTTATCTAAATTAATTTTTAAGTTGTTGATTTCTAGCCATTCTATAATTAGTCTAATAGAGTTCTTAATGTCCGTTTCAAAAGCTGTCATGGATTTATTCGTAAAAAGTATAGTGCTATCATCTGCAAATAATGTCATATCATAGGTAGTGCATAGTGGTAAATCGTTTATATATATTATAAACAGTAAAGGTCTCATTACACTGCCCTGTGGGACGCCAAATTTGACTTTCCTTACATCTGACCTATATATCAATTCAGATTTAGATTTAACACATATATTTGAGATCTTAGTAAACTGCCGCCTGTTTGATAAGTAGGTTTTTATAAGATTATAGACATTGCCTCTTATTCCGTATTGTTATAATATACTTAATAGAATATCATGTGTTACATGATCACAAACATGGATATGTCTATATTTATCATAACGGATTTCAAAAAATTGTAGATGGCCGTATTAATATTTTTGTATTTTCTAAAACCATATTGCTCTGGAACTAATATGTTTAGTTTCTCCAAATAGTCATAAATGCCGTTATAAATAACTCTTTCAAATACTTTAGCAAAAATAGGAACTAGAGCAATTGGTCTATATTTACTCACTTCCGATCTCTCTCCTGTCTTAAATAGAGGCTTTATAACTGTAATCTTCAACACGTCTGGAAAGATACCCTGTTCGTTGCATAAATTAATTAAATGTGATAAAACTGGCGAAATTATATGCCCTACGCTTTTTATAACTGATGTAGTAATACCATCATATCCAGCACTGTTTGTGCTTTTTAGAGAATTAATTATGTTAACTATATCCTGGCAAGTAACGGGTGCCATAAAAATAGAATTACTATAATTATTATTTAATTTAATTTAATATTTGACAATATTTTGATTATTTACCATGTCAATATAATAATTATGAATGGTAAGATCTTCATGAGAAAAGCGGAAGATACTGATTATATTTTAGTTAGAAACATTGCTATATTAGATAAATTGTCTTAGTGTTACTAATTGCTCTTCTCTTTTTTCTTTTTTTTATTAATGTTTTGGATTGTATTGGCGTTATATTTATGTTTTAAATTCACACAGCTAAGGATTTTCTATCAAAATACACGAGGTTTACGAACTAAAACTCACATGTTTTATAACCAATTGTGTAGTGAAGATTACGATATAGTAATTCTTACCGAGACATGGCTGAATATAAATATTTTGAGCAGCGAGCTGTTCGACAGCAGATTTACTGTCTACAGGAGAGACAGACAAGACTCAGGTTTTCATAGTGTAAAAGATGGTGGGGGCGTTTTGATTGCCGTTACTAAAAAAATCAAATCGGAGCGGGTCAGTATGTGGGAGAGTCAGTGCGAGGATCTGTGGGTTACCCTAGATATTCCAACTTCTCAATCTGCCAGCCGCATAGCTCTCTGCGCAGTATATTTGCCACCTCCAATTAAACGCAATATGTTGGAACATTTTATTGATAACTGTAATATCGTTTGCGATCAGACAAATTTAAGCACTTGTATAATAGGAGATTTTAACTTAGGTATTGTGGATTGGAACATGCTGGGCGAAGGGGCCGGTGGTTATATTGCGCCTGCTTTGGGTCAACCTCTAATTGACTTTATTCACCTGAATAATCTCATTCAAAGTAACCATGTAGTTAATAGCAACGGTCGTCTTCTTGACCTTGTCCTAACTAATCTTCGGGCTTGTTATGTTAAAGAATCACACACTGCCTTGAGTAGCATTGACAGTCACCATCCACCATTAGAAATTAGTATATCTATAGTTGATCAGGAACCGAAGCTTATATATAACACTAACGGTATTAAATACAACTACTATAAAGCTGACTATGAGCAGATCCAAGCATATTTATCAAATCTGGACTGGACGGACATTTTAGATCCCATTGAGAATGTTAACGATATGGTTAGGGTGTTTTATGAAATTGCTAGGATAGCTATAGAAAAATTCGTACCTAAACGTATAAATAAACGCAATCACTATCCAATATGGTTCGACAGGCCATTGATTAGATGTTTAAAAGAAAAATATAAACTGAGACGTCGCTATAAAAAATACAAAAACCCATTAGATCAACTTGAACTGAAAATAGTGAGTAAGCGCTGTTCCACTATAACGAACAATTGCTATCGTAGGTATGTTGAGAGGTTGGAGAGTAAAATTACGGAAAATGTTAAACATTTTTGGACCTATATAAAAGAGAAACGTGGCGGCAGCAGCTCGTACCCCGTCTCTATGACTAATGGTAATGAAACAGCTGCGGATGGGACACGTATTTGTGATATGTTTGCGACATATTTTTCGTCCGTACATAATTACAACGACGCCTCAAGTATAGTACGCGGCTCTGACTACCTGGCCAATATTGACAATTTTAGCCTCGATTTAACATTTTCTCCAATAGAACACAACACTTTACTATCAAAATTGAAAAGTCTGGATCGCACCAAGGGAGCGGGCTCCGACGGTATTCCACCTGTTTTTATTGCTACATGTGCTGATTGTCTAGTAACGCCTCTATTGCTGATTTTTAATAAATCTATAACTACTGGCATCTTTCCAACAGAATGGAAAATAGCTAAACTCGTCCCTGTCCATAAATCAGGTAATGAAGCCCTTGTCAGCAATTACCGCCCCATCTCAATATTATCTTCATTCGCAAAAATATTTGAATCCATAGTGTGCCCAATTATACAAAAACATCTAAGGCTATACGCCAGTGATAGTCAACATGGATTTCTATCCTCTCGATCTACTAGTACGAATTTGGCTGCGTTCTCGGAGATTCTAACTGAGGCCATAGATTCTAACAAGCAATTTGACGTCATATATACCGACTTTAGCAAGGCCTTTGACCGAGTATCGCATGAAATCCTTATACAAAAGTTATCTATGTATGGGATTGCAGGCACTATGCTAAAGTGGATTCAGTCATACCTAAGTGAACGTAAATTTTTTGTTGTCGTTAATGGCTTCCAATCTGCTTGTCAAACTATAACATCCGGTGTGCCTCAGGGGTCACATATTGGCCCTGTTTTGTTTAATGTCTTCATAAATGACCTTCCTACGTGTTTTCGCTCTTCTAAAAATTTTATGTACGCAGATGACTTAAAGTTTGGAAGACTAGTCGAATCTGTTGAAGACGCCTTATTGCTTCAGGAAGACATTTGTAGACTGTCAAAATGGTGTGAACAAAATAAGATGCAACTAAATACCCAAAAATGTTTCCATATTAAATTCTCTCGGAAGATAAACCTATTTGGTAACCACTATTATATAGGCAATGAACAGATACAAGAGGTAGATCAGATTAAAGATCTGGGCGTGTTATTTGACAGGAAATTAACTTTTCTTCCACACATAGAAAATACTATAAAGAAGGCGTCTAAGATGCTAGGGTTTGTGATCCGTAATGCAAAGGTATTTCGCAGTAGTAAGCCTAAGATACTCTTATATAATAGCCTGGTACGTAGTGTATTAGAGTACTGCAGCGTGGTCTGGAGACCTCATTTTGCAGTCCACTCGCTTCGCTTGGAGCGTATTCAAAAAAGATTTATGTGGCACCTATCCCGTAATAACCGAAAAATAAAAAAAAGGACATCATACGTCGAAAAGCTCGGGCTATTTGAAATGATCTCCTTGACAGATCGTAGGGACCTCATTGATAATGTCTTCATGTATAAAATTTTACATCACATATTTGATTGTCCCTACTTACTTGCTAAAATCAATATCCGTGTGCCAGCAAGATACCCTCGTAATCGCATCACTCCATTCCACGTGCCACTACGTAGGACAGTTTTTGGAGCAAACTCACCTATCTCGCGACTTTCTCGATTGGCAAACCAATGTAGTGACCTAACTGATATATTCGCGGATTCGCTCAGCAGGTTTCGATCCACAATGCTACGTTACTATAGGGATAAGTCAGTCAAGGGTCGGTAGGATAATGTCCTTAATTCAGTATTATAACCTTGTTTGTAATTTGTTTTATTTTATATGTTATAATTTTTAAAATGTAAGTTCATATATTATTCTAAGTTTATAAGGCACAATGTTGAACTAAGCATGCTGTACGTGCCTATAATTATTTGTTACACTTTGTTTTTTATTGAATTATGTATATTGTATTTTTATTGCATGTAACAGTGTAAACAAATGTTGGCATATCTTATCAAATAAAAAAAAAAAAAAAAAAAAAATATTTAATATATTACATATGTCTTTTGGGTCATGTATTGATTTATTATTAATTGAAATACTACTTATATTAATTCTTGGTTCCTTTTCTTTGTTATTGTTAATAATGTTACATGTTACTTTGGTTTTGTTTACAGATGATTTAATGTAATGGTCATTCTTACATTTTTGTGTTAAGCGGATTTATTTTTTAGTCTTGCTGCATAATTCTTAAATTTTATTTTATTAGCTTGACTACCCAGTCAGATATGGCAATATAGGAAGATACTCATCTTCCTATATTGCCATGTCATTTTACGTGTTTTACTAAACTTATTAACTTTTGCCGTTATATTTTCTCACAATGTAATTGTATCGTAAATTAAGAGAGGTTTATGGCTGTATTATAAAAGTGTTGCAGCGATTAATATATTATGAATATTTTCACTTAAAACAAAGTTTGTTGTGGTAATAGAAGCTTTTTATTACAGTTCACATTATAACTCCAAATCGTAGCTGTAAGTTTTGTAAATAGCGTTTACTATATCCATTGTCAATTCAGTGCGTCAAACGGATCATTATAAAATTTAAATGTATTCTTAATAACGTACATTGGTTACTAATATGGAAATTTAAATACACTTGATCGACAATAAGGACATATTTTACATCTCTGTCTAATTGTTTTCGACTAATATAATGTTAAGTAGTTGTAGTAAGGGCGTCGGTATTATTCTTTCAGAGCGAATGGCAGAATGCATGCGAGGTTATGAATGCGTAAGTCCGCGCCTTATGTGGGTTCGGATGAAAGTAGGTCTGACACCTCTATTCCTGATAGGTGTATACGCTCCGGACTGTTCCTACAGTAAGGCGGTAAGAGAGGAATTTTGGGAACAAATGAGAGAGGTTGTGTTATTGCGTAAGTGGAATGAACGTATTGTCATGCTTGGAGATTTTAATGCAAAGGTTGGAGTGAAGCGTGAGGGATATGAAAAGGTACTTGGAACGTTTGGTGATAAGAGTGTGAATGACAATGGCGTGTACTTATTAGATGTATGTGTGGAGATTGGTCTGTCTGTGATGAATACGTGGTTTCAGCACAAGATGATACATATGTACACGTGGCGTAAGAAGGATGGACATGTTACGTTAAGAAACATGATAGATCAGAAATCAGAAATATTTATTTGCCAGAAATGTGGTACAGGTATAGATGTTACATAGATTGTTTTTTGATCTACACATTTCGCTAAATATAGCATGCAAATAGCTCGAAGCGTTTTTAAATCACTTGCAACTTTACTACAGAAATATACTAATGATAATAAAATAACAATATTCATATTCATTCAATAAATAAACTCAAAATTAAATGTCAGAAAGAAAAATACAATAATAATATAATTGACACTCATTAATTCAATATACGAGTACATGCAAAATTAAATGTCAAAAAGAAAAATACAATATAATATAACTGACACTTATTAAATTCAATACACAAGAACGTGCGAAATTAAAGTCAAGAAGAAAAACACAATAATACCTTGACACTCATAAGCCAATTATTACAATTACATACATATATACATACATACATACATACATACATAGACTCACGCCTGTTTCCCCGAAGGGGTAGGCAGAGGCATATTAAACGCCCACTTTTCGCCAGTGTTTTGATCCCACGTAATAGGTGGCGAGCCTATTGCCGCTTATCGGGATATTTTGTTTGCCAGAGCCTCGTCCGTTGATCGGCAGGTGCACCACTTGCAGGTGAGGTTGGCTTGGGACCTTAAGTTCTTGGTGGGTACCCTATGCACCCACACCACCATTATTACAATTACTCATCGATAAATAAATCATGCGATATAGGCAACAAGTTTATGAATTATTATTATTTCTTATGTCAAAAAATTCCCTAATTGTATAGCAGTTATGTTGTATAAGCCATTTTTTTAATTCTTTTCTCATTTTTATGAGTGGCAATTCTCGTATGGATTTTGGTACTTTATTAAAATCTTAATGCACATTACATAACAGTTATTTTTAAACAACGATGTTCAACAGGCAGGCATTAGTAGTCTAGAGGGGTCTCTTTTGCCTATAATTGAGTTATCACGAGCGCTGATGAACTCATTTGAGAACTTTTTTACGTGCACGCAGACTTCCAATACGTACAAGCTTGCAAGCGTAAGTATTTTATTGTTTTGAAACAAAGGTCTGCAAGATTCTAGTGGCCCCACATTACACAAAGCTCGTATACATTTTTTCTGACTGATAAAAGCCTTATGTACGTCTGTAGAATTTCCCCATAGTAACAGGCCATATCGTAGTACTGATTCTAAGTACCCATAATATGCAATAAGCGCTGCTGGCTTTCCAGCAACAAGTAGTAAATTGCGAAGTGCATACACAAATTTATTTATTTTAGTACAAACTGTCTTGACATGTTCCTTCCAGTTACAATATTGATCTACATATAATCCTAAAAACTTAGTGCTTGCTACGTTGTTTAGCGTTTCGTCCTGATATGTAATATGTATTGTTTTGGGTACGGTTTTATAATTGGAAAATTGCATAAAATTAGATTTTGATATATTTGCACATATATTATTTATATTAAGCCATTTTATTACTGACTCCACTGTCGAATTAAGGGTTGTGTCAAAATTAATAGATTTTTCATTATTAGGTATAATTATCGATATGTCATCTGCGAAAATAATAGATTGATAAGGTGTTATCGTTGAGAAGTCATTAACATATATTATAAATAGAAGTGGCCCGAGCACGCTACCCTGAGGTACGCCATATTTGTTTACTAAAAATTGTGATCTGTATGGAGTCAGGATCGAGTTTTGATTTACACGTGACACTTCTACACACTGTTTACGGAAAGTATTCTTATTTCTTATTTTGGAAAGTAAGATTATGCAAGAGAGTATTTAAATTATTAAAAAATGTAGTGATAGGAGAGTTAGGAATTCGATAAATGCAAACAATTGTACATTTATAGAAAGGAATATCGATTCCACAGCATTCGAAACATTTTTCTACTCCCAAATTCTTGCAGAACGTTATCTCTTTAAATTCTAGTGAATTATCCAACAATATACACAAACCTCCACGCCTTTCTCTCGCTCGACAAAAAGATGAAGCTAGTTGGTAATTCTTAATCCTTACATTTGATTGGTCACCCTCTCTAACAAAAGTTTCACAGAGACATATTATGGTTATTTTGTGACCATTTTCTTTTAGTTCATTTATATAAATTTCTAACATGTCGATTTTGTTCAGTAACCCCGCTATATTTTGGTGGAATAATGTCACGGTATCATAGATTATGTCCTTAGCTCCACTGTCAGTCGGAACGAAAAAATGGCTGATTAACAGATACATGGCTATTTGATACATTTTTACTTGGCACTTTTGAAAAGTAGTCCAAAATTGTCGTTTGCTTAAATTTATCAAATTCACCTCTCGAATTATATTTGATATCATGATTATTCATATTATACGATGTGTTGTTTTTCTTAGCATAGTTTGTCCTACGTTTATTACATATTGGTAAATAATTCTCCTTGTAATCTATTGTATCAATGAATAGGTTTAGCCTTCTACATGTTTTATACATATCGTTATACTCAGAATGAAATACATTTAAGAAATGGCAGTTGGAGAAGTTATTTACATTTAATCTAATCATATTATTTAAAGGTTGCACATTTAAATGCCTATTATTACAAACATTTAAAATTAACACGGTGTTATTGCTAAGTTTCTTTAAAGTCGCCGACAATTCAGTCTGTACTTTGAAAGGATTAGAGTCGTTTTCGGCTATACATAATATAATTTTATCATGTTTGTTTAATTTGAGATTTTCGCAACATTTTACTATTTTACTATCGATTTTGTGATAGTCGATGAAAGAATGAGAATGAAAATAGTAGACACTAGGGCTTATCGTGGACTGGATATTGGCACAGACCACTATTTGGTGATATCAAGAGTTGGTGGTATGTTTAAAAACTGGCGGCACAGAGCCAAAGAGTCGTATACAGAATTAGAACGCATAACAGTGGAAAGATTGAAAGATCAGCATACGAAAGAGATGTATAAAAAGCAATTGAGCGAACGGCTGAATAAATGCTGGAGTGATGTAAATAAGGAAAGTGTGAATGATGTATGGTTGGTATTTAAAACTAACGTAGTGAAAAGTGCTGAAGATGTATGCGGTGTGAGTAAAAGAATAAGTAAGAAATGTGAGAAAGCAGACTGGTGGGATGGTGAAACTAGAAGTATGGTTGAGGAAAAGAAGAAAGCGTGGTTGGATATAATAGCAGTAGAAGCAACGAATTGAGCGAGCGGTGGTACGAATGAAGATATTGTTAAAGAAATGAAGGACAAGTATAGATGTGTGAAAGCTAAAGTAAAAGAATATATAGAGAGGAAGAAGAATGAGCAAAAGAAGAAATATGAGGATCAATTTAGCTCAAGTTTTGCGAGACAATATAAAACTGTTTTGGAAACTAGTCAAAGAAGCGCGGGGCAAAAATATAAATGGATCAATGAAAGTTATTAGGAATGAAAAAGGTGAAGTTATGAATGAAGAAAAAATTATACTTCAGTGCTGGAAGGACTATTTTGAGAGTTTATTTGAGAAAGACGTGAGTGAAATAGAGCAAGAAGAGATGATAGATATACATGATGGCCCTAGTGATGAATTTGGAATGGATGAAATTATGAAAGCGCTAAATGGTATGAGGTCTGGCAAGTCTGCTGGGTGTGATAAAGTGACGATTGAAATGTTGAAGGCTGGCGATAGACTAATCGTAAACCTGCTGCATCGCCTTTTTAACCTGTGTTGGAAACAAGGCCAGGTCCCAGATGACTGGACGAAGGCAGTGCTTGTCCCAATTTATAAAGGGCAAGGTTCGCAGCAGGAATGTCGAAATTATTGCGGGATCAGCCTTCTTAGTGTTGTAGGAAAAATGTATGCCAGAATATTGATTGACAGGGTAGTAAATGTGACTAATGAGAAGATATGGGATGTGCAAGCGGGATTTCGGAAGGGAATGGGATGTACGGATCAGGTCTTTTCCTTACGCTGCGTAACCGAAAAGTGTCTGGCAAAAAACCAGAAGGTATATTGCGCGTTCATAGACCTGGAAAAGGCTTATGATAGAGTGAAAAGAAAGGAATTATGGAAGGTGCTATCTATGTATGGGGTGGACAATTTTATATATATTAGGATATTAGGGCTCTGAAATCTCTGTATAGGGGTTCCAGAGCCTGTGTCCGGGTTAATGGTGCGTATACAGACTGGTTTGACATCTCTATAGGTGTCAGACAGGGGTGTGCAGCCTCGCCCTGGTTGTTCAAGTTATTCATGGATAGCTGCATGAAAGATATGAGGGAAATGAAATGCGGGATCGATATGGCAGGATTGCGTGTTAAGTGCCTCTTGTACGCCGATGATCAAGTCATTCTGGCGTCGTCGGCAACTAAGTTACAACAAATGATGAACTGCATGAATGAGAGCTTTGAATCGAAAGGTATGAAATTGAATGCAAAAAAGATGAAAGTGATGGTGTTTGAGAAGGATGAAAATGTGATTGAGTGTAATATTGCGATTGGAGAAGAAAACATTGAACAAGTGACAGAATTTGTATATTTGGGTAGCATGTTTACAAGAGATGGAAGATGTGAAGGAGATATTGAAAGGAGAGTGACTGCGGGAAACTGTGTAAAGGAGTGTGGAGCGCTGCATGCCTTTATGAACGGCCAGAATGTGCCAAAACAGGCGCGACTGGTGCTTGTGCCCACGTTGATGTACGGTAGTGAGAGTTGGGTGTGGCAGAAAAAGCATGAAAGCAAAATTAACGCAGTTGAGATGCGGTCACTGCGTAGTATGTGTGGGGTAAGACTGATTGATAGAATTCCGAATGCAGTAATACGAGAGCGATGTGGCCTAAAAGAAGATGTCGTGACAAAGATTGAGAAAGGAATGCTGAAACGGTTTGGGCACGTGGAGCGAATGAGTGAAGAAAGAATGACGCACCAAATATATGAGGCTAACGTGTATAGGCAAGCTGGTCGCGGCCGACCTCGTAGAACATTCGTCGACCAAATTGGTGACGTTCTAAAAAACGGGAAGGTCCTAAGCACCCGGAACCGGCGAGCATGTATGAATAGAGTAATGAATGTAGAGGAAGCGCGTGAGGTTTGTAAAGATAGATGCAAGTGGCGTTCCGTTGTCTCTGCCTACCCCGACGGGAAAAAGGCGTGAGTTTATGTATGTATGTATGTAATATAATGTTATTAAACAAAACTGAAGACGAGATTATCATTTTCAATGTTTGCCTGAAATTTCTATGAAGAAGTGTTTAAAGATTTAAGTTTAACATAATAATATTTAAATACTCTCAACTAAAACCTACTTATAATATGTTTCTCGAGTCTCAATCACAATGTTATACACCGTTGCCCATTTTTAGATTTTTTACCCTGTCTTAGACAAAATGTTGTTATGTATAACTCGCATAGGGTTCCCACCAAAAACTTCGGGTCCCAAGCCAACCTCACCTGCAAGTGGTGCACCTGCCGATCAACGGACGGGGCTCTGGCAAACAAAATATCCCGATAAGCGGCAATAGGCTCGCCACCTATTACGTGGGATCAAAACACTGGCGAAAAGTGGTCGTTTAATATGCCTCTGCCTACCCCTTCGGGAAAACAGGCGTGAGTCTGTGTATGTGTATGTATAACTCGAATCTAATGGATTCATTAATAAGCAACCACTGTCCAGTCATCCAGTCATTAGTAGTTTACAAACGAAATGGCAGCCAAAGCGTTTAAAACAATAATAATAAACGATTAGCTGACCTTCAGTTTGCTTACTCAGTCAATAACAGCAAAGTATCGTACAAAATAAAAGAAAAATACAAAAACCATTTTACAAAAGTAATTAAAAAGTAGAATTATAGGGCAATCTATTGTACTATTGTACCAAAACTGAATGTATTTTTATTGTTATTCGCTTGCTAGCAGTGATAACACTGCACACTGCAAAACCCATTCTAAAAGAACAATACAATTTCTGACCAACGTAGTTCTCCATTTAGCCAAAAATCGTCATCATCTCAGCCAAAAATCATCCACTGCAGAACATAGGCCTCCTAAAAGACTCTCGACACCGAAATTATTATATTGTGGAAGCCGAATATATAATCTATTAGTTAAGATGAAATGAACCTGAGGGCGCGGAAATTTGTAAGAATAGAAACCATCGTTCTGTTCAAATTTCGTACCCAATACAAAATCGCCTGTCCAGTAACATACCTAAGCCCAGAGGCTTTACAAACGTGAGGTGAATAACTAGGTATTCTCTTAAATCATGTAGCATTCAAATGTACCGTGCACTTAGCGGGGTTTACATGATTTAACTTAAATAAGCTAAACTAACAACACAAGGACTGCAATCTCAAAGTGTACAGTAGCGAGTCTTGCAGCTGGTGAAAATGTTTAATTGTCCTTGGCTGATGTGAAATTTCTTGCTGGTAGGGGAATGGCATTATCGACCAGTGTGTAAGAGTAGCTCGTGAGTTTGAGAAATAGGAATATTGAAAAAAATATGGAGATATAGCTCTGAGTATTTTCAGGTTAATTTTGGCTAATCATCCGTGCACCATTATCTAAATATACGTCATTATAATATATTAGAAATGTACTGAAAAATTACTATTTCAATCGATGTGAACGCGCTACGCTCGTTAGCCCAAAACAAAAAAATTCTAAAATACACTAGAATCACCCAATACATTTTGAACTTTGAATGACAACCTTAATCAAACTCATTACACCCAAAGCTGAGCACAACTTTAAAAGTTTGTATACTTAAGCAAGTACTCAACGGTAACGTGACGAGACCCATAGTAAATTAATACAATTTGTGTAAGCAAGGTAATTTGTTACACCATAAACATCGGACGTGAGATGAAAACGTGATTATTTATTTACCAGATAAACCTGCCTCATAACATGGTGGTTTGATTGTAATTACTTGACTACCTTTTTTAGAGGAAGTATTTTCTTAAGTAGAATTATGTACGCATTGGGAATATCAATGTATTGATTAAGTTAAAACCATAGCCATGGCTTAACATGTTTAGGCACCGGACATACCGAGGGCTGAGATTATTGAGCTTCGCACTTTCCTTCATAATATCAGTTAAACCGCCGCGGTTTGACTGCTTTTTTGTGTATACGATTTTCAGACACCACGGGACACCACCATTCCTCATACATTACAGCGAACGCGGCACGCAGGATTCGTAACTCTGACCGTTAGTGTGACCGACGCCTAAGGTTTCTGAATTAGATTAAGAATAGAACACTTGAGATGTCCAAGTATCTTTGTTGCGATAAAGTACTGTTTGGGTTCATTGTTATAATATTTTAAGAGCTTAATACACAAAAATGAATATGCTTAAAAAAACTACGATTACTATGTACCTTACAGAATGCGCACGTACTAAAATAAAGTAAATACATAAAGTAACAGTGGTGCGTACCACTAATTACTTTATTTATTTCGTTACAAAACATGACTTTTTCTAGGGTACGAATATTAAGCCAAAACACTATTTGTGTTTCAGTACTTTATATGATTATAAAACTTATACACGCATTTATGTAACAAATATTTTCTTTTTCTACCAATCAAAGGTTTCATACACCTACAATGATCTACACCCACTTGTTCCAGCTACACTGTTTCTAGGTAAACAAACGTGACCCAATAGATGTTTATTAACAATTTCCTAAACTATAACACAAACCCGTAAATATATTATGTCAATAAAAACCGACCAACAAAGTATGGCGCGACTATTTTATTATTTACGCATGGTCTTTGCCCGCCAGCCCAATCATACATTTTATATCGACTAACACAACTACGGCAAGTTATTTGACTAAATAACAGTTTAAATTTAATATTACATACCGGCCGGAGTAAATATTTTACTTATTGGGTTTATTTTAGTTATTGGGTTTCGGGTATACACGGTAGATTGATTTTAAATAGCTTCTAAATTGTAAACATATTTGATTATTAGCTGTTACCTGCGTTTATAGTTGTAGCTACAAAATCATTGCATTTTAAAACAAACTTTCTCTTATTAATGAAGATTATTAAACGGTATTTCCTTAGTACTCACGTGATAAAAGGAATAAATTCTAAAAATATGGTTGTGATGTTATCTGCCAAGACTTGTTTTAGAACTTTCGAAAAGTGGTTAAAGTGTCCTGTTACCCTTTTATAAAGCTTATGGCGATATCCTTAGAACCAAATAACTTCCCTTTAGTGTTCATACCAAACGAAGATTCGTCAGAGAGTAATGCACAGCAGAAATCTCGCTAAACTCTTTGTACTTAGTATGAAAATAGCGACCAAAACGTCCATTACACCTAAATAACTGGCATTTGAAAAATAATATAAGCCAAGATCGATCACAGAAAACTGTAGACCCTTCGTAGAGTATACTATAAACTATCGACAAATATTTGAACTTTTCTTTTATTAAACAAAGCGACGTTTTTCTCGCTTTTCAATCTAGGAGAGACATATCAGTAAATAATAACATTATATAAGAGTAAAATAAATACCAAATACCTATTGAATAGTGAGGCTGTAAAAATTTAATAAGATAGCCTTACATAACCTTTGTAGTTTATTCAGAGAAAAATAGTCAAATAGAATTCCCGTTCCTATCTACACGACTAGACGCGAGATGGGACGGTAAGCAATAATAAAATCGCTGCTAGGTAGCTCCATAGGGATTGTTTCGCTAAATTTGGACTAAGGAATTTAATATAAATCCGGGGTGAAAAGGGGTTGGACAATGCCCCATGATTATTAGACTGTGGCGGCTAAGATGCCGCGTTTGGGGAATTTTGGTATTTATTAGCTTTGTTTTACTTTCCGTTTTATTGAGTGTAATGTGGCTGGCCACGTTATTCATTAGGCCATCAATGGATAACGCGGACAGACCCATTTTTGAGTTTTAAATCTGCATATACCTATAACAAACTGGACGTCTGACCAAAACTACTAAAAACTGCCCATTCGAGGGCATATTCTTATTGAATAAGTGCTGCATTTTCTGTGCGCCAAAATATTATTCATTTTTATGTAAAACAATGGAATATAAAATCATTAGGCATTTAATAGCAATGTTGAAAGAAATGGGAATAAAATAAGTAAGACCGTCGAAAAAACCAAGTGAAAGAAAAGAAGCGAACTCGCGGTATACAGCTTCTATTTGAAAAGATTACAGTCACCGAACATTTTAGAACCCAGGCAGCTAAGTACCTACTAAATGTAGAAAATTACGGAGCAATATCTAGCAAAGACTGTGGAGGCAATTCGTTTTATTTGAAACATTAGCTTCGAAACATCCGCGCAGCCTTACCCACTCAATATACAGTTCGCGTTTTTGTTATTCTAGAACATTCTTAGAGTGCCTGGTACCGTGGTAAAGGAATTAAAGCAATTGTGGGGAGATGTTCTCAGTAGAGTAATAGCTGCATAGTTAACTAGCTTTTGACAAGGTTTGTCAAAAGCTTACAGTACATATTTGTAGGGCTCCCTTGCCATGAACACTTGTACAAGTCACCATTTGTTTGAGTAACCGCGTGTGGCATTTACATCAGAGCACCACCGCCCAACACAGTTCTAGTTTCTGGACAGGAATTGTTAGACCATATCGGTGTCCTTCGAGTGGTCTGAAAACTCCGAGACCAGAGTTGGCCACACTCTCACACGAGCAATAAAGAAGACTGGCTGATGAATCCCAGCTCCCTTATGTCCCTTGTCTTTTCTGCATTACCGCTTCTGAAGAAGAGTATGCAAAATTTAATAACGACGGCTTAGTTATCTTTTTACGCGTTAAAAATTCTTCCATATTTATAAAATTAGAAATGACTTCATGACAAGGGCTTGGATTGTTATTTATGGCTATCGGAAGTAGAGGACAATGCATCCAACTTTCAGACTACGGAATTAAATACCTGTGTAGTTAACACTATTGAGATGGTGAACTTTTCTTGCTGCGTACCAAGGGAAAGAAAATGATTTGTCACTGAAAAATAAGAAAAATAATAATAATTTTCCCAAATATATCATCCCAACTCCTGTTTATAGGCTGTACAGTCACTTCAAAAGAAAGGAACATCAAAAATCGCATAACACCCAATAAAAATTCTTCTAAAACAGATATAATTTATAACATAAACTAACACAATAACAACGAACAAACAAACACAAACATGATGTGTAAACAACAAAATAACACATTAATAAACAAATGGTACTCAAACAAATAATGGTTTTATTATACTTGTAAGGGCACATTTTGTTTTACGCTCCCCGTTACTCCGTAAAACTTAATCTTAAGTGAGCTCAAAGTTTTGTTAAAGTTTCAACTTGAGTGCATTAGCGAAATGAGGTGATAAAAATAATTATACATATTAAGATGGAAAAGTTTTTCAGCGTTATTTTGGTGAACTTTAGTTTCGTTTCAAATGTTTTAAGAAAGTTTTGAGACGAAATTATAAATAATGAAGTATTTATGAAATACACTTATAACATTTTCAAAAGGCCATTGAAATGAGTTCATTGTAAAACAGAAAACAAACATAACCTACTTACTTGAGTTACAGTCTCACCTAACCTTCATTTCTTCTTTTCTTGGCAAATTGTGATTAAAACTTTTAAAAATCCTGTGTTTTATTTAAATCTGGCTCAGGTCGGGTAGTCGATGCAGCGTATTATCGATTTGGTTTACTGTCGATGTAGCACACCGTCGTTTAAGTGTACTAACGATAAAGCGTACCAACGATTTGGGGTACTGTCGATGAAGCGTGCCATTGATTTGGGGTACTGTCGATACATTAGCCCGTCGATGGAAAGTTTTCGATACAGCGACCATCGATGTAGTGACTGTCGATATTATGAACGGCTACCTTTGGATATATTTAAAACAAAATCAATGTCGATTTAAGCTTAAATGTGAAATACGCGCTGCACTGCGCATCGCTATATGTGCGGCGGACCTAAGGCTACGTAACGAAAGTGATAATTCTGTGACAATCGACGCTACACAGCCTAAGAAACCTACAACAATAGCATAACATACATCAAGCAGTTAAAAAAATTATAATTTACCTGCATTTCCTTAAATATTTTAAACCATTCTCTTCTCCATTGTTTCCTGGACTGAGAGCTTTAAATCTCACCTGAAACATTTAATTAACCCACTTAATTCTACCGTATAGATCCTCTTAAGTATACAACAGTTTAAGCAGTTTAAAATATAACGCATATTAAACTGAACTTGTTGCAATTTGTATAACAGTTAAAATGCTTGAGAATTTAATTAAATAATGCTTAAAACTGCTTAAAATGTTACAGTTTTATAGGTACTTTATTACTTTACAAGGCAATAGTTTAGGTAAGTGACATTTTACTTTGAGATTTTTTGGTGGATTGCCAATTGGTTGGTGATTGGAAAATGAATGCTTGCTTAGCTTGAATGCCACCCCGAAACTACGAGGAAGTATCAAACAGCATTTAGTAACCCCCTATTAAATAACAATTAACACATCATGTATGGTCACATAATTTAAAGCTGATAGTGTTCACTTTAATTTATAATATAATAATTTATAACATGAAAATACAAGAAATAACTTTTCATGATACTAAAGGCTATTTCAAATTAAACATATAAAACTAAAAAAGCGTGTTAACTCTATGGTTACATTTATTTCCTTCATCACTCCAGGAAAATAGCGTTTCATCAGAAAATATTTTATTCTTCTAATTTACAGCCAGGCCTTATAATTTCAAATAAAATGCAAATCCTCGTTCTATCTCCGCTAACAAACCACAAGGGTGAAGCAACGAAACATTATTAGTATCTTGATAAATGTTAATCAAAATCTTTCGGTCGTATTTGCATAGTCCTTTAAATATCATGAAACCCTTGAATTTGCACTGAAATGAGCTTAAAATGACCGAAACCCTCATTAAAGGGACGAAGAGAGACATACCTTTATTCTTTTGTCTATGCTTTTGTTGCGGCGCCATTTTGTGTGTCCGCCATTTTATGAAGCTAAGATGTGTTTATAGAAAAACCGCCTATTGTGTTATGCTATTGTATTTTTAATATTAAAATGTGTTTATATGGATTTATAAACGTTGCTATAAGCCATGTGAACATGTTAACATGAGATACGATTTTCAGTATTGTGTGGATTTGCGTAGTTTATATTTTTAATGGCATCGTATATTTAAGAACTTAAAATATTATAGGATTATTGTGATATCGCTAGAAATGTTTATTTGGTTTGAGTGTAGTAAAAATATTAACATAAAACTACATAATACAAAAGGAGTGGGACTTCTTGAGCGTTCTCGGCCGTTTCCCATATATCGTGTAAAACAACTACCGGGTCAGTCTACTAGCCGAAGCTTCGAGCCTCGTGCCCTTATAATCACGAGGCCCTCGATGCGATAAGCCTCTGTTCATCGCGAAGCTCTTTGAAAAACCTGACCTGCATACCAGCCCCCTTAGCCAAATGGCATCGATTAGCGATATGCGCTAATTGCTTAGTGCAAAAATGTATGGAACTGACATAGATTTTCGATATGTCACGTGATCAACGAAGAAGAAATTCCTTATGTTGCCATGGCAACCAAGCGTTAGCAAAAGTAGAAAACAGAAGCGAATGCCATTTGGTTAGGCCCTCAGTTTGAACAACGCTTGCATCTAGACTAATTCCCGATCTTTCGATCATACCTTTGTTGCGGAAGTAAGACAACACTAAGCAATAAACGGATGCTTGAGAACTTTCCTAATTACTCATTTACATAGTCATATACTTTTATTTTTAAATACATACATATTATTCAAAGAAACACCCAGACCAAGACAAACATCCATGTTCATGCACACAAATGTTTGACTAGAGCGGGTATCGAACCCGCGACGCGACCTTCGGCGTAGCAGTCGATTACACTTCCGCGGCGCCAACCGGTCGTCAAATTCATTTTGGACTATTTCTAAAATGAGAAAAATGTTGATAATACATATATATTGTCTAGTATAACTAAATTAAACTATATAGTTTGACTTTGAAAGATGCTGTCTGCTGCGTAGTGCATATATGGGCTTCGAACCTACATATACGTAAAAGTTAAAATAAATTTAAAATTTTCGCCAATACACACGCACAACACTAGTAATATTTTTACAAAAAATCTATCTCTCCGAATGAAACTTACAATCCGGTGTTTTCTCCACGATGGTGTTGTTACTTAATAGAGATTATTATTATAGCTGAGTTCAATGAGAGGGAAATATGCATTTTCCCAAACTTAAGGCATTATCGGGTGTCGAAACGGCCATTCTCTTTGAGTTCTCTGAAGCGATCTAATTTTGACAATATTATGACTACAGGGCGCAACAGAGAAACAGTAAAACGTTGGTACAAGGAATAATTGGCTGTTTGGTGTATAGTAATTGGAACTCATTTGCGCGCAATACCAAAATCTTGGTGAGTTAAGAACGACTGATCATGTTCAACGCTCAAAGATTTGTAAAGATAAATGATTATGCAGTATGTGGACGTTATTCATTTAAAATAGTTTAAGAACCAATAAATACTTTGCTTAATATCAAACTTGAGGAGTTTTATCTACCAGTAAGATTTAAAAAACTCAACCTCTACTATCGGATGTCATGTCATCGCCAGACTAGCTTGAAAGTGACAACATAAAATATTTCACGCATGAAAAAATACAAATCTGTACAATAATCTATAATTTAAAATCGATGGCCAAGTTTTGTTTACATCCCATGTTAGTACAAGTGAAGCTGGTTTATTACGAGCGTGTTAAAATGAGATTTGTTTTAGTTGTTAACATAAAATTGAGAATTATTTTCATATGTTTTGCCGATTTCATAGAGTTAACACCAGTAGCAATCTCGCAAAAATCTGATTTATAGTACTGGTAATAAATATAACTAAACTAATATTTATAAAAAAGATGAAAGTTTGACTGAGTGTAATATTACGATTGAAGATGAAAAAGTAGAGCAAGTAAAAAATTTGTATATTTGGGTAGCGTGTTTACAAGAGACGGAAGATGTGAAGAAGATATTGAAAGGAGAGTGACTGCGGGCAATCGTGTAAATGGAGCACTCTATGCCTTTATGAACGGCCAGACTGTGCCGAAAGAGGCGCGATTGGCGGTTCATAATGAAGTGCTTGTCCCCACGTTGATGTATGGAAGTGAGAGTTGGGTATGGCAGAAAAGGCATGAAAGTAGAATTAACGCAGTTGAGATGCGATCACTGCGTAGTATGTGTGGGGTGAGACTGATCGATAGAATTCCGAACGTAACTATACGAGAGAGCAGTGGTCTGAAAGAAGATGTCGTGAATAGGAATGAGAAAGTAATGCTAAAGTGGTTTGGACACGTGGAGCGAATGAGTGAAGAAAGAATGACGAATAAGATTTATAAGGCAAATGTGTGTGGGCAAGTCGGTCGCGGCAGACCTCGTCGGACATTCCTCGATCAAATTGGGGACGTCCTAAAAAACGGCCAGGTCCGAAGTACCCGAAACCGGCGAGCATGTATGAAAAGAGTAATGAGTGTAGAGGAAGCGCGTGAGGTTTGTAAGGATAGAAGCAAGTGGCGTTCTGTTGTCTTTGCCTACCCCGACGGGAAAAAGGCGTGAGTATATGTATGTATGTATGTATGTAATATTTATTTTTTTGCTGCCCCCGTGGTACAGTGGATAGTGTATGCATCTGCTGATAGGAGGTCCCGGGTTCAATTCCCGGGTCAGGCAAAAGTGTTACTGGGTTTTTCCGAATTCTCAGTAGCAACCCGGAGTCTGGTAATCTGTCCGGTAACGGCAATAGGCTCGCCCCCTATTACGTGGGACCTAAAAAATCATGGCGAAATGTGGGTGTAATACTACACCTCTGCCTATCCCTTCGGAGATACAGGCGTGAGTCTATAAATAAATAAAAAATAATATTCATGTAACGGGTCTATATCGTGCAATAATTTGATAATAAAGGTGAAATACATTGTATTTGCTCCGACATGACGCCATGGTTACACCAGTCGTGGTGACGGAAAATAACGGAGCAACAAACCTTTTATGTCTTCTTGGTGGAATGTCAAACTACGCCTCTTGGCGCTAGAAGAAGGAGGTTGTGTGACTCTTTCTGGGCATTCAAAGCCTATCTATATCAAACATACCGACGTAGGAACGCGAATCGCGTTTAGCATACTTTACAGCGACCCCACAGAGAAACAAGTTAGCTAGCTCTTTTTGCAATGAACTCATCTCAATGGCCTTTTGAAAATGTAATAAGTGTATTTCATAAATGCTTCTTTATTTATAATTTCGTCACAAAACTTTCATAAAACATTTCAAGCAAAACTAAAGTTCACCAAAATAACGCTGAAAAACTTTTCCATCTTAATATAATTATTTTTATCATCTCATTTCGCTAATGCACTCAAGTTGAAACTTTAAACAAACTTTGAGCTCACTTAAGATTAAGTTTTACGGAGTAACGGGGAGCGCGTAAAACAAAATGCGCCTTTACAAGTATAATAAAACCATTATTTATTTGAGCACCATTTGTTTATTAATGTGTTATTTTGTTGTTTACACATCATTGTTGTTTGTTTGTTCGTTGTTCTTGTGTTAGTTTATGTTATAAATTATATCTGTTTTGGAAGAAGTTTTATTGGGTGTAATGTGATTTTTGATGTTCCTTTCTTTTGAAATGACTGTACAGCCTATAAAGAGGAGTTGGGGATGGTGTATTTAGGGAAAGTTATTATTATTTTTCTTCTTTTTCAGTGACAAAACATTTTCTTTCCCTTGGTACGCAGCAAGAAAAGTTCACCATTTCAATAGTGTTAACTATACAGGTATTTAATTCTGTAGTCCGAAAGTTGGATGCATTGTCTTCTACTTCCGATAGCCATAAATAACAATCCAAGCCCTTGTCATGAAGTCATTTCTAATTTTATAAATATGGAAGAATTTTTAACGCGAAAAAGATAATTAAGCCGTCGTTATAAAATGTTGTATACTCTGCATACTCTTCTTCAGAAGCGGTAATGCAGAATAGACAAGGAACATAAGGGAGCTGGGATTCACCAGCCAGTCTTCTTTATTGCTCGTGTGAGTGTGTGGCCAACTCTGGTCTCGGAGTTTTCGGACCGCCCAAAGGACACCAACATGGTCTAACAATTCTTGTTCTAAAAGTAGAACAGCGCTGTGGTGCTCTGATGTAAATGCCCCACACGGTTACTCATCCAAACGGTGACTAGTATAAGTGTTCATGGTAAGCGAGCCCTACAAATATGTACTGTAAGCTTTTGACAAACCTTGTCAAAAGCTAGTACATTATACAGCTATTACTCCATTGAGAACATCTCCCCACAATAGGGAATATGCGTGTGATTCAAATTTAAGCAAATATATTTTGATGACATTATTTATCGGTAAAGAAAGACACTTGTAACATTATGTAATATTTAAACACTCTAAAACCGCGAATATAAATTAATAAAAGGTGGAAAATTTACACGCAAAATTTAAAATGTCGAAACCCAACGCTATTGCCTAGACACTAACGTGACGACACGGTTCGCAGAGGATATGTCAAAAGTGTCAAAACAGTGTACCAGACATTTGACAGAGTTAACAGTTAACAAGCCAAACGTTGAGAACGCTGACGTCACCACAAAACACGCTAAAAAGGAGGTGTTTAAACTAGCGTTATATCATTGCAATTTTCAACATTTAATCTTAATATATAAAATCCTTGCGTTACTGACTGACTGACAGACAAGCTACAGCCAAAACTATAAGACGCAGGAAGCTGAAATTTGACATGTATGTTCCTTGGGTATCGTAGGGGTGCACTAAGAAGGGATTTCCTGAAATTCTCACGGGATCGGGCAGAAACAGTTAAATTAAAAAAATGTGCAAGCGTAGCTGCGGGCGTCCTCTAGTTTATAATAAATGTTAACTTCTCCACGACTTACATTTTTTTACGTTATCATATTAACATAAATAAACGATAGTATTATTATTATTTATTATATTAGTATTATTTATTGAAGAACCTGAAAAGAGCCTATGAAAAAAGTGAGCTGGAAAAATCCTGTGGCGATAATAAAAAGCTATGGAAAACTATAACGAATACTCAAAAGCCAAAACTAGATTCGGCTGATTTGCTTGGTGGTTTACCTCAGAAGTACCTCAGTAGATGACGCTAATCACTATTTTGTGAATGTGGGTTACTCTTTGGCTAATAAACTCCTAAGCAATGGGAATACAACATCGTTACCAAACACCATAAATAACAGTCACAGTTGCAGTAAATCGTTTGTGCTCCTGGACACGGACGTGGAAGAGGAGGAGTCCTGCCGAGCACGATGGGATACCAGCGAGTTTGCTCAAAGCCGCAAAGTATCTGATTACTGAACCATTGGTCCACTTATTTAATAAATATTTGAGTCATGGTGTCTTTCCTAACATCCTAAAGAAAGCTATTATTTTACCTATATATAAACAAGGGGACAGACATAGCATTTGTAATTATAGGCCCATAGCGATATTACCTGCTATATCAAAATTACTAGAACAAATTATTAACTGTAGACTTGTTAAGTATTTGGAAACGAATGGTTTATTATCTCGGTGCCAATTCGGTTTTCGTGCTGGTAAATCGACGGAGGATGCGGTGCATGGCTTGACTGAATATGTTGTTAGGTTACTTAACGAGGGAAAGAAGACCTTGACTATTTTTCTGGATCTAGCCAAGGCTTCTGACACGGTATCGGTGCCTCTTCTTATAAATAAACTAGAACGTTTGGGAATCAGGGGGTTGCAGCTCAAATTGCTCAAGGATTACCCCAGTGACCGAAAACAGTGTCTGAAAGTGCAATCCCATACCAGTACTGACTTATTTGTGTCTTTTGGGGTCCCCCAGGCCTCAATACTCGGCCCCACGTTATTTTTAGTATACCTGAATGACCTTTGCGACCTTTGTTTGGAACAGGGTTCTATATTTTCCTATGCAGACGACACTGCACTGGTTTTTTCATCCTATACGTGGAAAGATACTTTTACCTTTGCACAAAAAGGGCTTAATATCGTAACACACTGGCTGAAACAAAATTTGCTTACATTAAATTATAACAAAACTATGTATATGCCATTCTTCATGCGGACTGTCAAAGAAATCCCAACTGAATTAGGCGTGGTATATCACTCAGACTGCCAGGTTAAGTCAACTTGCACTGCCTTGTGTAACTGTCCAGCCCTATCTAGAAAACATGAAGTGAAGTACCTTGGTATCCTAATTGATTCAACTTTAATTTTCCACAGTCATATAAAGGTAATGCAAACCAGATTGAGAAAACTTATATACATTTTTAAAAACCTTCGTCATGTTGGGAGCATTGATATTATTAAGAAGGTTTACTTGGCGTTATGCCAATCTTTGTTAACATATTGTATCTCATGTTGGGGTGGTGCACCGAAGATACATCTATTGTCTCTCGAAATTGCACAAAGGGCAATCCTTAAAGTAAGTTCGTTCCGTCCTATATACTTTCCCACACATCCTCTTTACCAATCTTGGGAGCTATTGACTGTCAGGCAACTGTATATTAGAAACTGTATCCTCAAGCAACACTCTCTAACTTCTTTTAATTGCGATGAACTTTCTCGTCGTAGATGTGGTTCCGATATTGTTCCTCGAGATGTACAGCCTAGACATTCTTTCACTAGGCGCTTTTTCTGTTTCATGGGTCCGTTTCTTTACAATAAATTGAATGCTAAACTCAATTTCTATACGCAAACGAAACAACAATGCAAGCTAATTATTACTGTTTTTATACGGACTTGTGACTATGAGAGCACTGAAAACCTATTGAAAATTCTAACTTGAGCTTAACTTTGGCATATTACTCACACACACACACGCGCGCACACAAATACTTTTTTACAGGAGTTTAAACACTTCTACACTCAAGCGCAATTTAAACAAATATGTAACACAATTAATTCCAGTTATCAACTTCCATTCTGTCTTAAACTGTTTTACAAAATATGGCGTGATTTATATAATGTATATATTTGACAGTAGTTGTGTAATGCTAAGCGTCCACAGGTCGGCATCGGACGCATTGCATCAATCGCATTATTTTTAGGGTTCCGTACCTCGAAAGGAAAAAACGGAACCCTTATAGGATCACTTTGTTGTCCGTCCGTCTGTCAAGACCCTTTTTCTCAGGAATGCGTAGAGGTATCAATCTGAAATTTATACTAAATACTCAAATCTACGGTTCCATAGAGCTGTAAAAAATTCAAACTTCTAATCCAACGCAATCAAAAGATACAGCCGATTATGCTGCAAATTGCAGCATATTTTCAAACTCGCATTGGAATCAAAACCTATAGGGTACTTCCCATGAACTCAGAATCTTGAAATTTGGTACGAAGCAACGTCTTATATCACATATAAAGGAAAAATTGCGAAAACCGTAAATTTTTAGTTACAGCATATAAAAAAAACCGGTCAAGTGCGAGTCGGACTCGCGCACTGAGGGTTCCGTACAAACCTGTAGGTATATAAGTAAAAGTTCACCAGTCATAGTTCTGGTATTTTTATTGTCAAATGAAATCCAAAACATTAAAGTATGGAAAGCTGGAGGAGCATAAATTAAAGTAAAAGGTGTCTTTGTAAGTAAGTAAGTAAATAATTTATTGACACACCAAATACAACGCAATTTGTCGTTTGTAATCAGTCATCCTTTATTTTATATTAACATTTATCGCTTATTTTATAATATAACTTAAATACCTATACCAGCAATAAGTAATAATATACCAGTAACCTATACCAGTAATAATTAGCAAAAAGGTTTGAGAGTATGTAATTATTTGAAATCTCAATCACAATCAGCCTATCGCAGTCCACTGCTGGACATAGGCCTCTCCCAACACGCACCACAGCACACGGTCCTCGGCAAATTTCAAGATTTTGAGTTCACGGGAAGTACCCTGTAGGTTTTGATTCCCTTGCGAGTAGTCGCGAGTTTGAAAATATGATTATATTGCTCTTTCTTTTGATTGCGTAGACATAGAAGTTTGATTTTGTTACAGCCTAACGGTGTTATATACTTGAGTATTTGATATGAATTTCAATTTAATACCTCCACGCATTCCTGAGAAAAAGGGTCTTGACAGACGGACGGACAACAAAGTGATCCTATAAGGGTTCCGTTTTTTCCTTTCAAGGTACGGAACCCTAAAAATATTTTTAATAAATTTAAAGTTACTACCCCTTTCTCTTGAACGCGTGGAAATATTAAATTGAAATTCATATCAAATACTCAACTATATAACACCGTTAGGCTGCAACAAAATCAAACTTTTATGTCAACGCAATCAAAAGAAAGAGCAATATAAGCATATTTTCAAACTCGCGAATACTCGCAAGTGAATCAAAACCTACAGGGTACTTCCCGTGAACTCAAAATCTTGAAATTTGGTACGAAGCAACGTCTTATATCACGTACAAAGGAAAAATTGCGAAAACCGTAAATTTTTAGTTACAGCATATAAAAAAATATTTTTAATAAATTTAAAGTTACTACCCCTTTCTCTTGAACGCGTAGAGGTATTAAATTGAAATTCATATCAAATACTCAGGCATATAACACCGTTAGGCTGTAACAAAATCAAACTTTTATGTCAACGCAATCAAAAGAAAGAGCAATATAAGCATATTTTCAAACTCGCGAATACTCGCAAGTGAATCAAAACCTACAGGGTACTTCCCGTGAACTCAAAATCTTGAAATTTGGTACGAAGCAACGTCTTATATCACATATAAAGGAAAAATTGCGAAAACCGTAAATTTTTAGTTACATCATATAATAAAAATATCTTAATATATAAAATCCTTGCGTTACTGACTGACTGACAGACACGCTACAGCCGAAACCATTGGGCGCAGGAAGCTGAAATTTGGCATGTATGTTCCTTGGGGATCGTAGGGGTGCACTAAGAAGGGATTTCCCGAAATTCGCACGGGATCGGCCAAAACGGGTAAATTAAAAAAAATGCAGGCGTAGCTGCTGGCGTCCTCTAGTTTTTAATAAATTTAAAGTTACTACCCCTTTCTCTTGAACGCGTAGAGGTATTAAATTGAAATTCATATCAAATACTCAGGCATATAACACCGTTAGGCTGTAACAAAATCAAACTTCTATGTCTACGCAATCAAAAGAAAGACGTTTACTTCTTTCAGGCAATTTATCATCTGGTCATTATGATTTTTGTTAGCCAATTGTGTGCGAAGGATTTCTTAATAATACATACAATCATATTAAGGTAAGCTTGGTAAAAAAAACTCTAGATTCAAAGGTTGGCCGTCCTAAACGCAATAAAAGTGGCTGAGTCGGCGATTGTATCTTAAGTCGTTTAAGTTCAATGTGGTTTAATATGTATGTATGTTTTTATATATTTATAGTATATATATTATATATGCCTTTGTGTATTTATGTAGTTTTATAATATATCTATATCATGTATGTTTATATTATATTATGTACCTAACGTATTTATTTTAATGTATCATTTAGATCTATAATATACTTAGTTATAATTTATATTAGTTCAAATTAGTTTTCATTATATTACACCTACTTCTTTTCTCTCTGCACCACTCTAAGGTTGACTGGGAGATAATGCCCATGGCATTAAGTCCGCCTTTATACTATTGTGTATATAAAGTTTAAAAAAAAAAAAAAAAAAAAAAAAAAAGTGGTCGTCCTAAAAAATCGAAAATGTACTGCTCAGAACAAGAACGGCCAGCATAAATACAACAATATACGGCAGTAACCTCAACAGGTAAAATTCATGTTCTCGTCTGATTGTCGTGGGAGATTTCAATATTGATTTTGGAATGAATCCCCAAAATGGAATTTCTACATATTTTTCATCTATAAACATGTTTCCGTTAATAAACACTAGCACAACACGAAGTAGTACAACTAAAGATAACTTTTTTTCGAACTTCAATATTCAATGTGGTACTATTCCTACCTTTTTCAGTCACCAGGTCCACTAGGGTTTACAGGTCTGGTTCAAATTTGATACTTAATTCCATACTTTAAAATGTTCACTTCCATTTTTATGTCTTTTTTCATTTACATAACGTATCACATTTTTACATGCATCACGCCTTTTTATCCCCAAAGGGGTATTCAGAGGTGTATTACACACCCACACTTCGCCAGTTATGTTTCGGTCCTAATGTAATAGGGGGCGAGCATAGGTATTGGCATATACCGGACACATTACTTAGCGAGCGTTAATTAACGTTTTAAACACCCACATATGTAACTCCGAAATGTCAGTGATGTGTGCCATGGGGATCGAACCCGAGATGATCGTCTCGGCAGTCCGTTACGTACACCACTGGGCTATCGCCGCTTACTTATTTTAGTTTTTTTTTTAAGAATATTAATTATTGTTTTATTTTGTGTGCAAATAGTCACATAGGAATAGTTTTATTTTCATCGCAAATATTTACTATAATTATTAAAATTACTTTATTCATATTTTTGTTGCAGATTTCTAATAGTCACTAAAAACTTTGTAAATCAATAACTTTGATAAAAAATCTCACCATCATTCATCAGCAGAATTTTGCAAGGCTGCTGCAAGGCTAGTATAGGTATTTAAGTTTTATTACAAAATAAGCGATATATGTTAATATAAAATAAAGGATGTTTGATTACAAACGACAAAGAGGCATTTTTCTTTAATTTATGCTGCTCCAGCTTCCCATAAGGTAATGTCATGGTTTTCATTTTGCAATAAAAATACCATAACTATGACTGGTGAACTTTTACTTATATACCTACAGGTTTGTACGGAACCCTCGGTGCGCGAGTCCGACTCGCACTTGGCCGGTTTTTTTCATACTGCGTCCACTGTATCGGCAGCGACCGGATTGCTGACTCAAGTACCAGTGATCGTACGTGTACCTATTTTTGAGAATGGAAGAAAGCGAAGGAGAACAATATGACGTTATTGCTTGTTTGTTAGTAGAAGAGGAAGAAAATGCAAAAACATCTTAAAAAAAGAAAATATAATGTCTGGATACACAACATTCCGTATGACGTCATCGGCACGCATCGCAAAAGTTGCCTCTCGGAGCATCCCAACCTGCAACCAATAGTCTACGATGTAGACTACTTAGTGTCAGGGTCACCGGTTTAAAGGTAACGACTATCAAATAGTACATTCACACTTGAGGAATATTTTTTTGTATTAACAATAAAAAAAAGTATATATGTATGTATATCCATTATCTAGTACCCATAGTACAAGCTCTGCTTAGTTTGGGACTAGATGGCGTTGGGTGAATGTGGTAGAATATTTTTATTATTATTATTATTATTTTATAATGATAGAGCTCAAAATTCCATAGCTTAAACACTCTAGGTAACTCTATAGATACTGCTAAAAATATTACCCAACAAAAAGTGGCTGCGGTTGCTTGCACCAAAAGAACAGTATTAAAATTATTATAACAGTCATCTACAATACCCTCCTCTTTCTCCACGACTAGCAAAACTTTATTAATATTACATTATGTGCTTCTTCTAGCCTCTATGGTTCACAGTTACTGCATACCGTCATTACTGTAATATATAAAATATATTCCGCAAATAAATAAATTCTTCAAAACAGTAGATTCTCTCACTGATTGCAATGACATTAATGCTGATTTATTCACCCTGAGACTTCTTTGCGATGTACCGGTCCTTAACTTTGAACACAATCATACTTTAGCTTTACTGCGGACGAATAAATGTATCGATAGTGGAAGATTTGTGCTTTGTCAAAAAATGTTTAGGGAAAACGGGAATATTATTAAAATACGTAGCGATAAAGTCAGCATTTCGTTATAATATACCCCTATTTGTGTTGTGCATTGACGTTAAGTAAATACTTCATGGAATCGAATGTGATTCTGCTTAGATAGTATTACCGAATCATATATTTTTAATAGCAGAGATGGTCTCGTAGAAACACTTTTCTAGAAAGAGTAAAAAAAAGATATTGATTACATAAAGGTACTTTCTATTATGACATATTAAAATCGCCTATTCCACACATTCAATTGGCATACTTTGTCTAGCTCAGCTCAGATAAATAAAATATGTTTCGTTACTTAATTTTCAAATCTTCGCAGCATTGCTGTATAGCAAATTCTTGTGGCAAAGCACTCTTTCTCTTTCACGGCGCTGAAACGTTGTGATAAATTTTAGTATGATGGTAGGCCATTTATTTTTCAGAACCTATTCCTAAAGACCTGAATTGGGAATGAAAGTTTCAATGAAATTTCGTATGCATTCATTTGTTACCTGATTTTACAAACAGTTCTTATACCGACTTTTTTTCGACATATTTATTTACGGAAAAGTTTATACAAAATATTTTGGTGTTATTTTTCTAAGTTTCTTAATTTTTATTACGACTGTGGACTCGTCCAAGCATTTAATTATATTTTTTTCTGTCTTCTAGCGACTAATTTGGGCCAGTAATGTAGTAAAATTTTTATGTTGGCTCGTATTCGTAATTGCGATCGTTTGCCTAAACGACTAGGTATTTAACTAAACAACTATTTTGGTAATTAATAGTAGATTATAGAAAGTAGGTATTCAATTTGATGGCACAGAAAATGGTTTAATTTCCGTAGTTATGAATTAAGACGTTTATTTTTTAATTAATGTTCGTCTTACTTGACTGTGTGATTATATTGACCATTTTTGGTTAAATGGCGTTTGAATTTTAAGTGATTATTGGCACGCCATTACGGACTAGAAATTATACAACAATTATTACAAAGAAACACCACCCTAGCCTGTCAATACACCACGTTGAATGTAGTAGGTTTATCTGTATTTGACTTGTAACTTCACTTAGGGTCCAGTATGGGCTGGTGCTGGTTCGTGGCCTCTACGAGCGCATAGCGATTTGTTGGTTCGACACACAGTTCAACACAAATGTTAGTCTGAATGGTATGGTATGTTGCTGATTATAACCGTGCCTAGTGCTCTCGTTCCTCACACGACTCAGCGCTTTGTGTGATCTATAAAAAGTAATCAGAATCTAAGGTTTTTTGTATCAATTGTTTGACTGTTTGTAAAGTCCACTGCAATATACGAAGCTACCCTAGCGATGTCTTATATTCACGAAAATCATTATTATCAAACACAAATACATTAAGTTTGCGAATATGGGTAAATTGAATTGGATGTCATCGTCCTAGCGCTATCCCCATCACATCTAGCCTTTGGTGCACGGTGAATAGTTACTTACTGGTCTAACTACATTTAACAGAATATTAGCTTTTCTACAAAGCGCCTTTATAGTCTCACGCCTTTTTTCACCTAACGCCTTTTACCCCAATTAATTTAAAAAAAAAACGTCGCGAAATGTGAGTGTAAAGTGTTTTAAACCCACATTTTGCCATGATTTTTTTAGGTCCCACGTAATAGGGGCGAGCTTATTGCCGTTACCGGGCACGTCACCAGACTCCGTACTGCTACTGAGAATTCGAAAAACTCAGTCACACATTTGCCTGATCCGGAAATTGAACCCGGGACCTCCGATCAGCAGACGCATATGCTATCCACTGGACCACGGAGGCAGTCTACAAAGTGCCTAACGCGTCTAATTGTGCGTCTAACCTGCCCAATCCATATTAATAGTCCATGGCTTAGACCAGTGTCAGTAACAAACAGAATATTCAAGGGCTCTGATCCTCATAATGTAGTCGTCATGAGAGTCGGAACTTGACGTGCTCCTCCGAGGCACGGGACAAGCGAGTGGCCTTCACTCGTAGCTCTGGTCAGTCAGTGGTACTCGCCCTGTGTTCGAACCCGACACCCTTTGCATAGCAGTATTGTTTGAAATAGAATTAGTTTTTATTATAAGTCAAATCGATTAGATCGATTGAGTAACATTTTGTTTAGTCTATTGAAAATTTCTGACAATGGTCACACTGAACTGTCACTTTCCGTTGCTGCCTTGAAAAAATCACCTCGTTGTCGTCTCGTACGTAAAATTATCGCCTATTGAATTAACGCGAATTGAATTAAATTGAGTAAACCGTCTTGAATGCCGCCTGATCTAGTGCTGGCAACGGTAAATAGTGATAAAAGATATTGTGAACTATTGATTGACATTTGCGAAAATTGTGAATCCGGTATCGACGTCCACGTGCCAACGTGTCTTGAAAACGTCGCGTTTGCAGCTTAATAGCTAAGTATAAGATACTTCATTCATTTATTTTGGCCAATATACTTGTATGAATGTGTCTAATTTAGCTCAAGCCTGACATCAGTAAAGATATCAGGTAAGTGAAATATAATATTGATAGTTGTAATTTGGATTTCAATTCATCACTGTGCAACGCAGTGCATTGTGTCTGGTGCCTTGTCTATCGTGGTCAGGTAGATGTATTACATCTTTCACTGCGCACCCAGAAAATACCTGCCTGGCTGCGGTAATTCTAGACATAATTTTGGTAGCAGAGCGTGGTTGAAATTTAGCCGCTGTTGCATTACTGAGTATAAACTCAGATTGGTATGAGCTTGTATCTTATCACCTTGTAGACAGTATTGTAGTGTTTGTCAGGTCAGTTATTGTCTAAAATACATAATATTTAATTGTATAAGTTGACCTAGATAATTTGAAACACATTGTCACATAACCTCAATCAGTAATTGTTGATTTGTATTGTTGAAAAATCTAACTTAAATTTGTTGTTGCATTAATAAGTCAGTTTGTTTGGATACATAACAGCTGTATGTATCAATAAATTTAGTAAATTTAGTTTATTGCATATATTCATAAACATTATAACAACCAACTTGACCTTGCCACTTGGGCGGGTCACATTAATAAACTTTGTTTTGTTATAATATAGATAATATTGCTAGGTAAGACTTATTCTGTGCTTACTTACTATTGTATATCTCAAATAACACAGCCAGTCTGTCTGTTGCAAAAAATTTGAAGTTTCAACTTTTAATTTGTTATAAGTTATAACTTTTGATAACTTTTGTGTTTGTTTCAATATTGAAACTATTAATTTTGTTGGACAATAGATACCTGTCACTTGCTTGTACAAGCAGTAAACAGGCTAATACTTTGTTGGTTTCAAGGAATTAAGAAAAATTAAGTTTTGATTGTTAATATTATTTAACGCTTGTCCGGGCTCTTTTGAATTTTGATTATGTCAGCTATCAAGGACTTGCGTGCGGCTGCTGGTGCTATTGCATCAGATTTGCGCTGGTTTGCCTCGGCCAGTGCCTTAGTGAACCGGCCTGATCGCCAGCAAGCCTTACTACAAAGGTACGAGCGGATTGACGATCGCCTGGCAAGTGTGGAACAGCAATTTCGCACTTTCAGCACTTGCTGTCTTGAAGTGTCAATCAATGATTTCACCGCTGACTAGCGAAATAAGGTCAGTGAAGACTATGCCCAGGTCTTAGACCTGTATGATGCTGTCTCCAATAGTGCGAGACAACTAGTTGCCGATAGGGAAGGGCAACCCGGCCTGAAGCAGGAGCTTCCTAGGTCAGCACCGGGGCTGGTGAGTAGGCTCGCTACTTTGGACCTCCCCCATTTCAATGGCTGCCTAGGAAGCTACCTGGGCTTCGTTAATTTGTTCGACAGCCTAGTCAATGATAGGGCTGACCTTCGGCCGGCACAAAAGTTGGCCTATCTAATGTCGGTTCTGGATGGGGAGGCTAAGGGCCTCATCCAGCATCTGCCCGTGTCTGACGAGGCGTACCAGACGGCTCGGGACCTAATAACCCGTAGGTACCATAATAAGCGTGGCCTCGCCGATACGCACATCGAGCAGATTTTGGGTTTGCCGACGCTCACTCGGGTCTCTGGGTTGCCTTGACCTGCCCGTAGACCAATGGTCCTATTTATTGGTGCACATTGTGTTAAAGAAGCTGCTTGCCGATTATGACCCCCCACAGATGGCGCGCGGATCGAGTCATCGTGCCTTTGAGGACTTCAAGCCGCACCCACATTTTGATTTGCCTGGTCCTGGCCAACGGTCGCCGCCCAGGCAACAATAGATCATTGACCCCTGCCCTATAACGCCAACCTCCCCCATTGAGACCGTTATCCTACCAACGGTTGCTGTTAGGGTCTGGGGACCCACGGGGACCTCTGTTGTTGTCCGTGCTATATTGGACACAGGTTCACAAGGTTGCATTGTTTCCACTTATTTGGTAGGGCAGGTTAAATTAAATATGGGCTCTTTTCCGAATTGTATACGGGGTATAGGTGACGTAGCCTCTAATGTTGAAGGGCAAGTTAAGGTTTTGTTTGGCCCTGTTGAATCTTCACACCCGAGGATTAAAACCTCGGCTATTGTGCTGAAGAATATTTTGGGTATGCATCCACAGAAGCAGCTACCTGCTGCTGTGGTGAATTTGACATCAGGATTGGAACTGGCGGACCCCAAATTTGACACACCGGGACAAATCGACTTGTTGATTGGCTCTGATGTCCTCGGTGGAATTTTGATTGGTGGGAAATGGGTCTTGGTGCCAAATGGTTTGACTGCCATCCCGACCATATTTGGATTTGCTTTGATGGGACCTGTACCTAGGGACCCCCCTCCACCTGAACTTGATAATTTGTTGGCTGTAGGCTCTGCTCTCTCTGATGCGATTCAGAGGTTTTGGGAAGTAGAGGAGCCCCCTCAAGTTGCCCGTTTGAATCCAGAACATGAGGAGTGCGAGCTGTTCCAGAACAACACTGGTCGACTCCGTTCTGGTCGTATCATTACGAGTCTACCCTTTCTGTCTGTTCGGCCTCCGCTTGGTGAGTCACGACCTTTAGCCGAAAAGAGATTGTTGGCTATGGAGCGTTGCATGGGTCGTGATCCGGAGCTCAGACAGAAGTACATTGAGTTCATGAGAGAAAATGAACAATTGGGACACATGTCTGTGTCAAATTTGGATTGGCGTTCGGTGGAGCACTACTTTCTCCCGCATCATGCGGTATTAAAGCCATCGACTGGCAAGCTGCGCACGGTATTTGATGGTTCTGCGCAGACTTCTACGGGCGTATCCTTGAACCAGTGCTTGCATTCTGGTCCCAAGTTGGTCAAGGACCTTTGTGACGTCATCACCAGCTTCCGACGACATCAGGTTGTCTTTGTAGGGGACATAAAAATGATGTTCAGGCAGACTATTATCCACCCTGATGACCGTCGCTTCCAGCTGATCCTTTGGAGAGAGTCTCCTCGTGATCCCATGGTCGTCTACGAGCTCAATACAAATACGTACGGGTTAAGGTCGAGCCCCTATTTGGCAATACGTTCACTTTGGGAGCTCGCAGACCGAGAAGGCTTGCGTTTCCCACGAGCCTCCGCCATCTTGAAAGACGATATTTACGTCGATGACATTTGCTCGGGTGCCTCCACAGCGGACGAGGCGATCCTCCTGCGGGACGAATTGATAGGTATTTTGGCCTCCGCTGGTTATGAGTTGCGTAAATGGATTTCCAACTCACCAGCGCTTCTGGAAGGCTTGCCAGAGGATCATCAGCAAGATCCACATTTGTTTGAGATTGTTGACAACCCCGCCATGATGGCTGTTCTCGGCGTTCAGTACAGACCAGTCCTAGACATCTTTACATATAACGTAGATTTGAAATTGCCTTGTTCTTGGACTAAACGTCTCGTATTGTCTACTGTCGCCAGAACCTTTGATCCGAACGGTTGGATCTGTCCAATTATATTTTGGGCAAAATGCTTCTTGCAGAAGCTTTGGACAGCAGGATTGACCTGGGACGAACCTCTGCACGGCACTCTTGTTGAGGAGTGGACCTCCTTTGTATCCTCACTTCCTGCCGTCAACGAGATCTCCTTGCCTCGTCCCATCCTTCCTCCCGGGAAGTACAAGGCCACCCTTCACGGGTTTTGTGATGCCTCGGAACGTGGTCACGCGGCCGTGGTGTACTTGCGCACAGTTAGTGCATCAGGTCAGGTGAGGGTTTCCCTGATCATGGCGAAGAGCAAGGTTGCACCCCTTCGGACATCTCTGACCATTCCGAAATTGGAGCTCTCGGGAGCAGCCCTACTTGTACGCTTATTGAACCACGTGTCCAGTACTTTGGGTAAAAGCATTTGTATTAATGGGACCTACGCCTGGACAGACAGCCAAATTGTTCTTTGTTGGTTGAAGGCGTCTGTCCACACTTTGGAGGTATTTGTTGCTAATCGCGTTTCCCAAATCCAGAAATCCGAAGTCAAGCTTGTTTGGAGACACGTGCCAGGTGAGCTCAACCCCGCTGATTGTGCCTCGCGCGGATGCTTGACGCCTAGTTTGATAGGTCATTCGCTGTGGTGGGGTCCGGAATGGTTGAGTCGACCAGAAACTGATTGGCCTCGAACGCCAGTTTTGGATACTTCTAATGTGCCGGGTCTACGAACACTCGCTTTTGAGAAGGTAGAATGCGCCTTCGACCCCGATTTTTTGTTGAATTGTTACAGCTCCCTCGACAAGTTGTTAGGTGTCACTGCTTGGATAAAGCGTTTTATTTTTAATTTTAGGCACCCACAACAGAAACGTCTGACACCGTTTCTCTCACCACAGGAACGACAGGAGTCCCTCACCTTTTGGGTTCGTTCTGTGCAATTGGCGCATTTTGAGAAGGAGATTGCTATCCTTAAGTCATGGCAATCGAAATTGTCGGGAGCAATATCTAAATTGAACCCCTTTTTGGACGAAACGGGTCTCTTGCGCGTTGGGGGGCGTCTCAAGAACGCCAACCTCCCTTACGGGGCACGTCACCCCCTTTTGTTACCTAAGGACGGTCATTTGGTACGCTTGTTGGTAACTGACCGTCACCTTAAAAATTCGCATGCTGGTTGTAATGCGCTCTTGGCCATTTTGCAACGCGAGTTTTGGATTTTGTCGGCCCGAAGAATTATTCGGAGTGTAGTCTTTCTCTGCATCCCTTGCTATAAGCTCAAGGCTTCTACCATGCAGCCCTTGATGGGAGACTTACCGGCAGATCGCGTAACGGAGAGCAGGACATTTGACGGTGTTGGCACGGACTTCGCTGGTCCCTTTTTGGTGAAAACGTCGACACTTCGAAACAGCAAGACTGTTAAGGCCTACTTGTGTGTTTTTGTTTGTCTTTCCACAAAGGTCGTACATTTGGAACTGGTCTCCTCGCTTACGACCGAGGCGTTTGTAGCCATATTTGACAGATTTGTATCCCGCACAGGGCTGCCTTCTTTGATCCGTTCTGACTGCGGCACTAACTTCAAGGGCACTTATAATTATCTGAATGATGTTGTTAATTTCCTTGAAACCAACAAAGCTGATATAGGTGATAGGCTTGCCCGACGTGGGATAAATTGGTTGTTTTCCCCACCAAATTGTCCACACTGGGGTGTTATTTTTGAGGCCGCTGTAAAATAGGCCAAAACACACTTGCGCAGGACAATCGGTCAATCTGTCCTTACATTTGAGGAACTCGCAACTGTGTTTTGTAAGATTGAGGCCGTTTTGAACTCTCGGCCATTGTGCCCGATCTCCTCAGATCCGAATGATTTGGAGGCCCTTACGCCGGGCCATTTTTTTATTGGTCGCCCACTTGTCGCCTTGCCTGAGAACCCCTATATTGATACGAGACCTGGTCGTCTCTCGCGTTTTGAATTGGTACGCCAGATTACTCAGAGCTTTTGGAAACGCTGGAACTTGGAATATTTGCACATACTCCAGCAACGCGTTAAGTGGACCGACAAGACCGATCCACCCAAGATTGGTGACCTCGTTTTGATCAAGGAGGCTAACCTTCCGCCACTCAGATGGCGCAGGGGGCGCATCCTTCGTTTGGTAACTGGGGCTGATGGAGTTCCCCGATTTGCTGAGGTTTTGGTGGACGGTTCGATTCTGAGGAGAGGGGTTGCAACATTGTCACGTCTACCAATGGATTAGCGGACCGGTAGGCCGGTCCGGGGCGGGTGGATGTTTGAAATAGAATTAGTTTTTATTATAAGTCAAATCGATTAGATCGATTGAGTAACATTTTGTTTAGTCTATTGAACATTCTGAGAATGGTCACACTGAACTGTCACTTTCCGTTGCTGCCTTGAAAAAATCACCTCGTTGTCGTCTCGTACGTAAAATTATTGCCTTTTAAATTAACGCGAATTGAATTAAATTGAGTAAACCGTCTTGAATGCCGCCTGATCTAGTGCTGGCAACGGCAAATAGTGATAAAAGACATTGGGAACTATTGATTGACATTTGCGAAAATTGTGAATCCGGTATCGACGTCCACGTGCCAACGTGTCTTGAAAACGTCGCGTTTGCAGCTTAATAGCTAAGTATAAGATACTACATTCATTTATTTTGGCCAATATACTTGTATGAATGTGTCTAATTTAGCTCAAGCCTGACATCAGTAAAGATATCAGGTAAGTGAAATATAATATTGATAGTTGTAATTTGGATTTCAATTCATCACTGTGCAACGCAGTGCATTGTGTCTGGTGCCTTGTCTATCGTGGTCAGGTAGATGTATTACATCTTCCACTGCGCACCCAGAAAATACCTGCCTGGCTGCGGTAATTCTAGACAAGTATGCTGGTATTTCCACCAAGCTATGGCTGCCACTTACTACTTAATAAATGTTTATAGTAGCCACTAGAAATCCGATTAACTCATAAACAAAACTCCCTTAATCCAACCGTTCACCAAAAATATTGATTTGCGAAAACATTTCTTTCCAACATGATTACAAAGCAAAGTAAATTGAGTAGCCGAAAACCTTCGCATAAAACCTAGTACCTAATAAAATCAAATTCAATTTCATGAGTAAACAGTTCCAAAATCTTCGATAAAAATTTAAAGGAGAGCATCGGAACGTTTATCGAAAGGCATTACCATGCATTAAAATTCGTCGCCGAAGCAAATTGTTATCGTCGAACGCCTAATGACGTATTTGCATGGGAAAAGAGTTCCACTTGGCGGCGGAGTTGTTGTGAAAATAACGTAAATGTCGTCTGTATCGGGACTTATTTTTGAGTGAGCACACAATTTGACGATTCCGTTTGCCTTGGGTTTTAATTGAGTGGGTTTTTTGTATTGTTTTGATTGCTTACGTTGGTTTGTAGCGTGAACATAATTTTTATATTGCCGAATCTTGAGGTTGATAAAAATCTATAAAAACATTAGATATAGGTAATTATATCACCATTTTTAGGGTTCCGTAACTCGAAATGAAAAAACGGAACCTTTATAGGATCACTTAATTTGTTGTCCGTCCATCTGTCAAGACCCTTTTTCTCAGAAACGCGTGGAGGTATCAAACTGAAATTTATATCAAATAGTCAAATGTCTTGTTCCTTGAAGCTGTGAAAAAATCAAACGTCTAAGCCAACGCAATCAAAAGATATAGCCGTTTATGCTGCAAATTTCCGCAAATATTCGAAACTCAATACCTACAGGGTACTTCCCGTGAACTCAGAATCTTGAAATTTAGTACGTAGCAATGTCTTATAGAATGCATAAAGGAAAAATTGCGAAAACCGGAAATTTTTAGTTACATCATATCAAAACTTTTTTTTTAATAATTTTAAGGTTATTACCATTTTCTCATGAACGCGTAAAGCTATTAAATTGAAATTCATATCAAATACTCAGGTCTATAATGCCTTGAAGCTGTAACAAAATTAAACTTCTATGTCAACGCAATAAAAAGAAACAGCAATTTAAGCCGCATATTTTTTCGCAACTACTCGCAAGGGAATCAAAACCTACAGGGTACTTCCCGTGAACTTTGAATCTTGAAATTTAGCACGAAGCAAACTCTTATAGCACAGATAAAGGAAAAATTGCGAAATCCATAAATTTTTAGTCACGTCATTTATAATTAAAATATTTTTAATAATTTTAAAGGTGCTACCCCTTTCTTCATGAACCCGTTGGGGTATAATAATATAATATAATATTCTACCACATTCACACATCACCATCTAGTCCCAAACTAAGCATAGCTTGTACTATGGGTACTAGATAATGGATAAACATACTTATATACTTTTTTTTTGTAAATGCATACATATTATACATAGAAACAACCAGACCAAGACAAACATCCATGTTCATGCACATAAATGTTTGACTTGTGCGGGAATCGAACCCGCGACCTTCGGCGTAGCAGTCGCTTACACTCCCGCTGCGCCAACTGGTCGTCAAAATCCATAAATTTTTAGTTACATCATTTATAATTAAAATATTTTTAATAATTTAAAGGTGCTGCCCCTTTCTTCATGAACCAGTTGGGGTATAAAATTGAAATGCATATCAAAGTCAAAACTAACGGGTATTTCCAGTCGATCTGGAATCTTGAAATCTTGCATAAAGCAACGTTTTATAGCACATAAGAAAAAAATTGAAAATCCTAAATTTTTAGTTACATCTCATTTTTTTTTAATAATTATATATACCTACAGGTTTGTACGGAACCCTCGGTGCGCGAGTCCGACTCGCACTTGACTGGTTTTTTTATGTGTATTTCATGTTCATTATTTTCTATAAATAAAAAATTCCAATAAATCGAAAGTATTAGGTACTATTTTTGTGTGTATGTGTTTCCCATCGGTATATATGTACTAAATATGTCTATGGTGTTTCCAATTGTGTAATATTGACTATGGACAAAGATTGACCATGACATGTAAGCCGATCGAAAAGTCAATGAAGACAGAGTATAACACAGGTTTTTTGTTGTTCGTGTGATTGTGTGGTCAACTCTAGTGACGGAGATTTTAGAGGGCCATGGCCTAAAGATTCTTATCCTGAGACAAGAACCCAGACCGACAGCTTTACGTGCCTTCTGAAGCACAGTAGCGCTCAGATGTAAATGCCACACGTTTCTTAACTTTGCCGATCTGTTACGAACAGCAAGCCAAGTCTCGCAATCAGCACTAATATTACTCAGGTAAAGGCCTTAAATACGTTATTAAACACAATTAAGGTTTAATAAACTTTTATAATGTGTACAAATATTGAAAGTACAACATTTTTATTTCTTAAAAATCCTATAAAGGCATTAAACAATGAATATAAAATTGCATTCTTTCTTCCTTTCATTCTAGTGGGGAAAACATATCTACATAGCATAGCAAGACTAGAAACAACAAATTGTGGATCACACAATGTGATGTCCCGCATGGGGATCGAACCCACGATACTCAGCACCGAATTAATCGACGAGGTGGCCACTTAAACCACTTCGCCATTTGTGTACTCGTATTATGATGCTCCCGTCCTCATGTCAGTGCTATATAGAGTTTTATGTGTACGCTTTCATTTTCAACCTTAGGCTCCATTTCAGTCACGTTTTAATGTCAGGTTAGGGACCCTCTGTACCTGATTCTAGTACGTGTCTAAAATGAGATTTTGCTACAACTTTACTCAAAACTAGCCTTTTCCTGCTGCGATACCCGTGTTATTTTCTACTCTGCGTGACACGTTGGTTTAGTTATTCTTATGTGCGTAATTTTTATGGAATTTTCTTTTTGTCCTAGAATACTAGGGTAGGACCGGGTAATACCGGTCAGGAGGTAATACCGGTCAATACAAAATCTCCCAAACTACTGCGTTCCGACGCACGCACACATGCACTGCAAGTGGCGTGATGTTGACGAGCGGCAACGCTCTTCATTCCGCAGCCGGGCCGACATCTTGGATGAACGCACGTCGATTGTATTCGCGCCTAATTTATGTAAAATTTTGGGATAAAACAATAAAAGGTGAGTGTTTATAATTTTACGTTTCTTACATTGTTACCTAGGATTGTTGCACCATAATTACTTAGTATTCAGAGTGATAATCGTTTTTTAACTTATTTGGTCAGGTTTCGTATCTAGATTTTTTTACGGAAATGTTTCTAGTCGGACAATGCCGGTCATGCTGACCGGTATTAACCTCATGTAAAATTGGTATACATGACTATTATTTATGTTATTATTAATGTATTTTATTATATCCCAAATAATATTAGATGAATCAATAACACATGACCCACCAACTCAATGTCAGACAAATTGATCTAAATTGCCATTACTAGCTGATGTGATAGAACCAGTTTCAGCAAATAATGCAAGAACGAATCCACATTTGAGCAGCTGCCTAACATGTATGAGAACCACGTTCCTTCTACTTCAGGCGTTGGTAGAACCATCACCGTTAAGGATCTTTTGCCACTACCAAATAAGTCGAGAGACAAGAAAAAAAACGTACTATCTCGCAAACAGCACGCAACAATCTTAACAGGAACTCCTAACAAACAAGTTTTGTTCGAGAAAGAAAACAAAAAAAATAAAAAGGAGAAGAAAAAGCCAATTCTTAAAATAAAAACTGAAAGAGAGACAATTAAAAGAAAAGGAAAATCGATTTAAGTGAAAAAAGATAAAAAGAGAATGCTTCAAGATAAAAACAAACATAATGAGAGTAGGTCGGACTTGGAAGTAGAAATGACGGACCTGCGTGAAGATGAAGACACCGATGCTGACGACGACTACGAAAACAAATGTATAATTTGCGATGATTATGTGCGTGTCCGTGTGGTGACGGATTAAGAATACGGAATGTCACCACCCCATATCATCCCATGGGTGTCGTAAGAGCCGACAGAGGGAGCATATTATACAGAGATCAGCACTGTAAGAGAAGAAAAACTTGATACAAACCCTATACCAACCCGTTTGGCCAGTGTGGTATAGTAGGCCAATTCCTCCTTTCAAAGGAGAGGCCTAGTCCAGCAGTGGACTGTTAAAGGCTGATGATGATGATGATGATGACGTGCGTAATATGGAGCTCTGGTATAGATGTGTGCTGTGTGGTCTCTGGGCACACGCTGAGTGCTCTGGTTATGTTTAGCAAGCCATCATTAACAATTTAATACACAAATTACTTCGAAAAGTCTTTGGTGCTCGGCGTGGATTCGAACCCGAGACCCTTTGCGCGGTAGTCTATCGGTCTCTCCACTAGGCTATGAACACATGACAACCGGCATTAAATTCAAAAGGATGGATATAATAATAAAGTAATGTATTACAGTTGTGTCTAGGCGTATTTGCTTCATAACACCTCGTTAGCTCGTCTTGTATTAAAGTTAGTAATTACAAAAATAACATTCGGAGTGTGGGTTCATCAAAATTCTGTGTGTTCGTTAACTTTTGCCGCCAACCAATTCCGCTCGACTCGAGTCTGCTTAAAAGAAGCACTCCTATAAACGCTAGGGTAGTTGACAGCTATCAAAATAAATAATTATGGCGAACATTGTCTATACTGGACGCACCTTTCAGACGATGTAAGAAAATGTGAATCAAATATACAAATAGTTTTGAGTACATATATACATACATAGACTCACGCCTGTTTCCCGGAGGGGTAGGCAGAGACTACGGAAAGCCATTTGCAACGATCCTGACATACCTCTCTTGCTTCATTCACTCCCATCAAGTTTCTCATGCATGCTCTTCTGTTTAGGGTACTTCTGACCTGTCTTTTTTTTAGGATGTCTCCAATCTGGTCAGAGAAGGTCCGCCTAGGTCTTCCCTTTCGTCCTGTCCCATTCACATTTGCCTTATATATCTTCTTTGTCAGTGTTTTGTCATCCGTCCTCTCCATATGTCCAAACCATCTTAACATGCCTTTCTCGATGCTTGTAACTACATCTTCTTTTACCCCACACCACTCTCGTATCACACAATTCTTTACTCTGTCGGTCAAAGACACACCACACATACTTCTCAGTGCTCTCATTTTTATAGCATTCATTCTACTTTCAAGTCTCTTCTGCCATACCCAACTTTCACTACCGTACATAAGGATAGGCACTAACACCCCTCTACATATGTACAGCCAAACGTGCCTATTTGGACACGTTTTGACTGTTCATAAACGCCTTCAGAGCTCCATTCACACTATTACCTGCATTAACTCTTCTTTCAATATCTTCTTCATTCTTACCATCTCTTGTAAACAACGTACGTCTAAGTAAACAAACTCATTCACTTGTTCCACTCGCAGTCCATCGATCAAAACATTACAAGCCGTAACGCATTCCTTCTTTTCAAAAACCATAACTTTCGTTTTTTTTTTCACTTTCATTCCTTTCCTCTCTAACGCACCATGCATGATTGTTACCATCTCCTGCAACTCCTCCGCTGAAGATGCAAGTATTACCTGATCATCAGCATAAAGGAGGCATTTGACGAGTAACCCATTCATCCTTAATCCGCAGTCACTATGTTTTAAATCTTGCAAACAACTGTCCATGAAGACGTTAAACAGCCACAGCGACGCTATACATTCCTGTCTAACAACTTTCTCGATAGTAAACCAGTCAGTGTATGCTCCGTTAATCCTAAAAAGGGATTTCAGAGCTCGAATGAGGCTGCTGTCCACCCCATTCATTGACAGCACCGACCACATTTCATTCCTCACCACTTTATCGTAAGGCTTTTCCAAATCCACGAATGCGCAATAGACCCTTTACCAAAAACTTTTCGGCTATGCTTCGCAAGGAAAAAACCTGATCCGTACATCCCATACCTTTTCGGAATCCCGCTTGTACATCCCATATTTTCTTGTCGGTTACTTTCATAACTCTTTAAATCAGTACCCTTGCATACAATTTGCCAACAATGCTGAGAAGGCCTCTATAGTTTTTGCAGTCTTGTTGCGAGCCTGTTCCTTTATAAAGAGGCGCAACTACAGCTGTGGCCCAGTCATTAGGTACTCGGCCGTTGCTCCAGCACAAGTTATATAACCGCTGCAACTGACCAACTATGATGCCCTGTCCAGCCTTCAGCATTTCGACTGTAATCCTATTATATCCTGCAGCCTTACCTACTTTCATACTTCTCAGTGCCTTCACGATCTCATCCACGCCAATAACGCTTTAATCATTGCTATCGTTACCATTCATTTCATCGATCGGTGTCTCTATCGCCGTTCTTTCAAGTAAACCTTCAAAATACTCTTTCCATCTCTTCAGCACGCACGATGCACCATTCACTATCCTTCCATTCTTGTCTCTGATCGATGTGTATTCTGAAGATTGAGTTCTTCCTCGAACTGCACGAACGGATTTCCAGAAAAACTTAATGTTTCTCCGGAAATCGTCAGATATTCGACTATCAAACTCATCTTTCTTTTCCTCTTTCTTCTTTTTAACCATCTCTTTCATTATTCTTTTTGATCTAACAAACTCTTTTCTAGCTTCATCTATATCCTCAACCGTTGCTTTTCCCATTATTTCATTAAATTTGCTCTAGCAGCCAACCAATTTAACCAAGCTTTCTTCTTCTCTGACACTGCTGATTGCACATCCTTGTCCCACCATGTATTCTTAATCTTTCGTATTTTCCTTCTCTTGATCACACCACATACTTCAGACGCTACACATACTACCTCGTCCTTAAGGGATTGCCACAATTCATCCATATCATTTATGCCATCGAACCTCTCAAATCTTGCTATCAATCTTCGTTTATACTCATCTTTCACATCTTTCTCTTGTAGATTTTCTACTTTTATTCTTTCCAAGACTCTATTTTCATTGTGCTCGCAGTGTCGCAATCCTTTAAAGAGCCCACTTATCCGGCTCAACACCAAGAAGTGGTCTGTGTGGATGCCGATCCCTCATCCCTCTACACCCTTGTATCCAACACATTCTTTCTCAATCGTTCATCTACTATTACAAAATCAATCATACTTCTTCTAACATTTTTCGCCTCACGCGTATACATATGTATCCTTTTATGATCAAACATGGTGTTTGTCACACAAGGCTCCACTCTAAACAAACCTCAAGCAGTGTTTTTCCATTTTCATTCATACTTACATCACCGAATGCACCTAACACCTTTTCAAATCCATCTCGTTTTACTCCCACCCATCCATTGAAATCCCTTAACAAGATCAATCTTTCGTTATCCTTACAGTTCCTCAAAATATCTCTTAAACTTTCTCAAAACCCCTGCTTTTCGTCTTGCTCTTGCTGTGACAAACCCTTAACTATATTGACCGGGGCGTACACCCCAATAATAAAGACACGAGTAAGTCCTACTTTCATTCTCATCCATAGCAGCCTAGCATTTACACATTCAAAGTCTTTTACACACTCATTCACTCGCGCAGATAGTATTACACCAACTCCCTTACAGGCTCTGGTGGTACTATCTTACCCTGACCAATACGCCGTATATGCGCCATGTTGGCTCACACCCCTTCCTTTTTGTTTTCCGTAGGCCACTTTTCACCCTCGCGGGGAACGTGACGTGACGGGTTGCGAACCGCGTCGTGGCCGTATGGAGAAGAAGTAGATTTTGTTCCCATAGCATTCCCACGAGATGTAGGGATCTAGACTGGTAATCCGGAATATCAGCTGTGCCCTGTGACCACCAACACAGGCACCCTCCGTTTACGACCAGCTTGCCCTCTGGCCACGAATCCCTCGGCACGGGTCGGTTCACACCTTAGATCGGGGTTTTGTGTCACGTATGCTCCCTAGAAGTTGGTTTAATTTCGGAGTTTTCCTTCTCCTAGATAGGTTGCCAACCAAGGCTAACGAGGCCGATCTAAGTTTTGAGTTTCAAACAAAAAACAATATTTAATACAATAGGTAATTATATCATAACGCGCAGTTGTTCGCAAGGTGGCCTCAATGAGCATAATTGCTTGCACCCGCCGCGAAGCTGTATTGTCTTAATGAACTTTCGACTATGATTATACTACGATGACCAACTTGTGGTGATCAATTGTCCAATGACTAAATTTTTACCTACTCCTTACAGTAATATGCAAGTAACACTAGCATATTACTGAAAAGTCTTCGTATAGGTATGTCTGTATCTATATGTATGTATCTATATCCATGAATAATCTATTTACGAAAATATTTTAAAATTTTTATTGCTCTCCATTTGTTTTCATACACATTAAGACCAAATATGGACCCTGACGGGTGCGGCAATGTTGAAAAATAAGAAAGGAGGAAGCAAAACATTGTCAATGTCATATAGAATAAATAAATTTGAAGAACATTCGCAGTATCTACGAAAGGACAAACGCGTCGTCATTACCGGGAGCCCACAAAAGAAACAGTGAGCCGAGACTTTCCGAATGTTAACAAAGGAAATGGCGCGGACTACCCATCCACTTATATCACTAATGTTATGCCAAGCCTTTATTAAAACTACACTTATCAATGTATAAGGGAAGTTTTAATTGGAATATCAATATAGTTTTAATTCTTGATCAGATTGATAGCTGAACAAATATAAATCTAATATATAGAAATCTACTGCCACGTAGTTCGTTATCGAAGACCTCCGGAACGGCTTCACAGATTTTAATGAAATTCGCTGTCTTTATTTGGTAGGTCTGAGTATTAGGCGTGGGGTAATTTTTTTTTTGATAATTACTCTTATAATTTACAAGACAAGCGTACTAAATACAAGTGGGTAAACAGCAAAACACAACTTAAAAGATCAGATTTATATAACGGGCTTGAATTGCGTAATTGAAAGAAAAAATAAATAAAAACGTGACGCCTTCTACTTGCCTCTACTCGAAAGTTATCCATTAGTGCCTAAACTCCGAGAAACCGCAGGATTCGTAATAGTTGTAAATATACTTGTAGGAACAAAAATCGAATTGCTGTGAAATATGTAGGCATTATTTCTATTTACGAATGTATTTTATCTGTGCTAAACTTGACAAATGTTGACTTGATAGCATTCGTATCTATGTTATGTCAATGAATACAGATTTACATAGAAGCGCATTTCTTAAGGATTTCGTGTGCCGATTCCAAGTGGCGAGTTGGCGACTGTCGTCAGTGTACAGTGGCGCTGTTAGAGGCGCTGGCGTCGTTCGCTGTCTCTCTTGCTCTCGTAGTTAAGATACGAAGGAAAAATGTTCATCTCTCTTACACTCATAGAGACAGCTGTCACGGCGTGACTGTCATACCGCCAAGCGGCAATTCAGGTCACAAGAAGTTTGTTTACAGAGCGCCCATAAAAAATGCGCCTCTATGTAAATATCTATGCTCTATGGTTATATCTCGCATTTGGTTTAATTATGTAAGGTAATGTAATGAAGTATATTTTTAATTCTCTTATCTTTGTGATAAATAATGATTATTCGGAATGAGATGTTACATCGTCGATTGCCTCTTAGGAACATTTTGATTATACACATACGATAGTATTATAAAACTGGGTCCAAATAAATTTTAGTTCACTGAAAAGTTACATTTGGGATTGCGTTTGGTAAAGCAATTTTATTATTGGACGTAGCTTTAATTCATTTTTGTGAGGTCGTACCTCTTGTCCCTCGGCCGCCATCTTGGAAAGAGTGTAGGTGCAAATGGTTTTTTCTCATTTATCTGGTAAATTATTCATCTTATTTTGCGTTGCATATTAAATTCTCCACTAGTTTGGTTATGATACTTTTACTTGTAAAAATAGAAACTTTGCTTTGTCATTGTTTTTCTTGGTAATTATAACGTTTCGCCATTATAGCTGTCTCCTCAGCTTATTACTGTTAAATTTAATGTAAAGAAAAACTAGATTTAAAGTAATTAACAGATTTATATTAGGAAAGACGTTACAAATTACAAGTACAGAACGACATCAGCTGACAGGTAAAGAATACAGGTTTTGGACACTAGAGGCGCACGGATCGCTCGTAGAATAACGAAACGCGGCAATGCATTGATGCGCTTCGTATATTAGGTTTATGTTCTAATTCCAATATCCTCCCTTGGACATAAACCCATTTGTATAGAGCAGTAGTCCAGCTTCAATTGCGGAGTTCCTTTAGTCAGCGAGTCCGCCACCATCTCACTTGACTGGATGAACTCAATAACAATTTTCTTCAAGTGCACTTTTCACGTACAAAGTGGTGTCGTATGTCTATGTGCTTAGACCTGGAATGATAGTTTTCAGTACCTGCAATTTTAATAGCACTTTGGTTATCACAAAAAATGGTGACAGGTATACTGGCCAATTATGGCCAGAACTCTTCTTGCATTTGCCTAAGCCACATCGCCTCTTGAGTACAGCTGTAGAGCGACATGTATTCAGCTTCAGTTGTGGATAGCGCAACTGTTTGTTGTCGGCGTGAGTTCCACGTTATTGCGCCACCTTGAAATATAAATATATAGCCGGTACATGATCTTCGGTCATCTTCATTGCTAGCCCAATCAGCATCACAATAGCCATGTATTGAATTTTCTTCTTTATTTTGTTTATAACTTAATGCATAATTTTCAGTATAATTCAAATATCTTAGGACTCGTTTCAGCCCCAACAAATGCTGCATTTCCGGTCTTGAGTTAAATCTACTTAAAGTATTCACAGCATATGCTATATCTGGGCGGGTTCCTTGTGATAAATACAGTAATGACCCAATCATTTCCTGATATGAAGTCACGTCAACAGTGGTCTGAGTCTGACTCGAATTAAACTTAGTCTTCGGATCAATAGGTGTTTTTACACCTTTACAATTTGACATTCCATATTTACTCAGTATGTCCCGAATATATTGCTTCTGATTTATATATAGAATGCCATTTTTTCTGTTTCTATGTACATGCAAACCCAAACAGTATTTTAACTCTCCCAAGCCTTTCATTTCAAAGTTAGAAAATAATTTTTCCTTTATGTAATTTTTCGTTTTCATGGAACTTGTAAATAATAATAAATCATCTACATATACAGCTAAGAATGTTATGTTTATGTTTTCTTTTTCTATTCTGTAATAAATACAGGGATCAAGCAATGACTGTGTCAAACCAATTTCTTTCAATTTGTTATCTCATTTCTTGTTCCATTGTCTACTGGCTTGCTTTAATCCATAAAGTGACTTTTTCAATAAACACTCTTGTGTATTATTTTCTTCAAAGCTTGGGGGCTGTTTTATATAAATATTTTCTTCTACATCACCCTGTAGAAAGGCAGACACAGCATCCATTTGATCAATATCCAAATTATATTTTACTGCCAATGCGAACAAATAGCGGAGGGATGAATATCTGATTACCGGTGAATATACTTCATTGTAATCCATTCCTTTCTTCTGAGCGCATCCTTTAATTACTAATCTGCCTTCTACGTGGTCTCAGATTTATAAATCGGTTTGATGATTCAAATGAGCATTCAGTGCTAGGTTCATAAGTTGTATCCTGATTACATGGATCCATATAACTCTCATCTGATATAGGTGTTGAACAGCTTATCTCTATATTCTGGCCATTGTGTATGGAGCCGGAGATTTTTTCATTAGTTGGAGTTTCTACAGTCTCTGTTAATGGCACAGGTATCTGTAATTTATTATTATTGTTAATAATTTTTGGGCTTAAACTTTCATTACAGTGGCAGTCTTCTAAAATGTGACATTTCTACTTTTAGTAATCTTCTTTGTATTTGGATTCAATAATCCATATGCTTTGGTATTTTCACAGTATCCAAGAAATATCATTTCAGTAGATTTTGGATCCCACTTTAGTCTATTTTCTTTCGGCACGTGAACCATGGCTTTACAACCAAATATTCTAAGATGTGATATGTTTGGTTTAATACCTGTTAATTGGAGTGGTGTCACGTAGTCAAGAACTCGACTCGGAGAGCGATTTACTATATGTGCAGCTGTCTCCACTGCCTCTGACCAATACTGTTTTGAAAGTCCACCATCGAACAGCATGCATCTCGCACGCTCCACTAGAGTGCGATTCATCCGCTCGGCAAGTCCATTTTGCTCAGGCGTGTACGGTGCAGTCGTTTGATGCTTGATACCTGTTCCTGCCAAATATTGAGACAATTGATTATTAATGTATTCTAAGCCATTATCTGTGCGTAGAATTTTTATTTTACAATCCAATTGGTTCTCCATCTCCTTCTTGTACATGTCAAATACTTCTCTGATATTCATTTTAATTTTCAGGAAATAAACAGACACCTTTCTAGAATAATCATCTATAAAAGTGATGAAATACCTGGCTCCTCCCATAGATGGCGTCTCCATAGGACCACACAAGTCTGAGTGTATCAGTTCCAGTGGTGCAGTGGCCCGTGAGCCAATATTCTTGAAAGGAAGCCTTGTCTGTTTGCCTTGCAAACATGAAATGCAATTATTATTCAATCTTCCTGTATTTGACAATTTGACACCTTCAGTACATAATGGTAGTCTACTAACATCATTGTAATTTAAATGTCCCATTCTACGATGCCACACATCTATGTTTTGGCTATCTACAGTGGACATGAATGCATTTCCTTTGGCAATATCTAACTTATACATGTTATATTGCTATATCGCTTCGTATATTAGGTTTATGTTCTAATTCCAATAAAATTGAAAACCACAACGACCTTTTCTGTATAAAAATAATACCTAACTTTTTTTTTATAGACTCACGCCTGTATCCCATACATAAACTCATGTCCCACACATTCAAAATATGGGAAAGGATTCTGAACAACCGACTCAGCGACATCATAGAGGTTACCCCAAATCAGTGTGGTTTTGTCGCAGGAAAAGGTACTGCTGACGCCATTCAAACTGTTCGAATACTCCTGGAAAAGGCTAAGACTAACAACTGTAATCTACATATGATATTTATCGATTTAGAAACAGCATTCGATCATGTACCCCGTGACCTAATTTGGGAAGGACTCAGGAAACAACTGGTACCTGAACATTACATCTCACTGATTCAGGATATGTACGACAACATCACCACCCAGATTGTAAGCCCAGCAGGGGTAAGCGATAAGCTTAAATTAAATGTAGGAGTTCATCAGGGTTCAGCACTCAGTCCACTGTTGTTTAATGTTGCGATTGACTACCTGACAAGAGAATGCCAAAAACCAGTCCCGTGGAATATTTTGTATGCAGACGATGTGGTCCTTATGTCCGAAAACGCAAATGATTTACAGAACAACTTTAACATGTGGATACAAGCACTGGAAGAAAACGGACTTCGGATCAGTTGGAAGAAAACAGAACACATGTCGTGCATTTTCGACGGGTTGACTGATCCAAGTAATATAAAATTCTATATTGATAACGCACCAATTCCCACAGTTGATCAGTTTAAATACTTAGGATCCGTAATAAGCAAGGACGGTAAAATCGATTCTGACGTAATACACCGAACTACAACCGGATGGTTCAAATGGAGACAACTAACAGGCGTAATGTGCGATCAAAAGATGCCACTGAAAGTAAAAGGCAAACTCTACAAGACAGCAGTGAGACCAGCTATACTATGGAGTATAGCTGGTCTCACTGCTGTCTTGTAGACTTCTGCACCATGGGGTGCAGAATGCTGGGCAACCAACAAACAACATATTAGTAAACTGCACACAAACGAAATGCGCATGTTACGCTGGTCAGCCGGTGTCACCATGCTGGATAAAGTCAGAAATGAATATATACGGGGCAGTTTTAAAATTACTCCCATAGCCGAGAAATTGAAAGAAAAGCGCATGCGCTGGTATGGCCATTTGCTGAGACGTCCTGCCGACCATATCGTTAAAACAGCCATGAACATACCCACGACGAAGCGAGGACGCGGAAGATCCCCCACCACCTGGTTAACGACGGTCCTAAAGGACTTGAAAGAAATGGACGTGGACGCTAAAATAGCCCAAAATCGTGCCCAATGGAAAAGAAGGACAAGGAAAGCCGACCCCGCCTAAAGCGGGACAAGGCTTGGGATGATGATGATGATGATGACTCACGCCTGTATCCCCGAAGGGGTAGGCAAAGGTTTAAATGTTACACCCACATTTCGCCATGATTTTTTAAGTCCCACGTAATAGGGGGCGAGCCTATTGCCGTACCGGGCACATTACCAGACTCCGTGCTGCTACTGAGTATTTCCTAACGTAAAAACCCAATAATATTTTGCCCGACCCGGGAATTGAACCCGATACCTCCCAATCCCACGCGCACATTTATGCCGCGAGAACAACGAGGCAGTAAATTTCCTAGGAAATTTATAAACTCGCGGTTTTCGTTATTTTACGGTGACATAACGACTGAATATGGTTTCTAAGATGCAATGTGGTTTAACAATTTATTTCTTTGCATAGTATGTAGGTACTATAACGAGCAAATTAGGAATAATTTTATTTAATTATGGATTGTATTAATATACTTCTCACCGTTTGAAGTGGCGTAAACTGAAGGAGGTCTACACCCATGTGGTCGAATAAGGCTAAGAAGGAGACAAAAGAAGAAGGACTTTTTGAAATCCAATTTCATCTTGATGTTTTTTACACACACACACACAAAACAATACAACGGCACAAAACGTGACACATGAAGATATTATCTCATATGCGTCCAACACCATCGTTAACTATAAATTGTCATCTCAGTAGTTTCCCTTAGTACTAATTGCTCAAAGTTTCAGATCCTCGTTATAAGTCCTCAAATTTGTCGAGTCGTTTCTGCTAGGACTTCAACGAATTTTCTGCGTGTGGTTTGCACTTTTCAAACATTGGAGTCTCACAAAAAGTTTCGTCGTAAAAGAAAATGTTTGTTTCGTGGTGACATTTGCATGTTTTGATAAAATATCCCTTAGGGGTATGGAACTTGTTTTGGAAGTAGATTGAATCTTGTGTGGTTAGTGATATATTATTAAACTAGATTTCGGCCGCGTATTCACACGTCTTGTCTTGGTTTGTTTTTTTTTTATAGGCTCGCGCCTGTATACCCGAAGGGGTAAGCAGAGGTGTAATATTACGCCCACATTTCGCCATGAATTTTTAGGTCACACGTAATAAAGGGGCGAGCCTATTGTCGGGCACATTACCAAACTCCGTGCTGTTACTGAGAATTTTCTAATGAAAAAACCAATAACACTTTGCCCGACCCGGGAATTGAACCCCAGACCTCCCAATCCCACGCGCACATTTATGCCGCGAGACCAACGAGGCAGTCAGTTGGTTTGGTTATGGGGACAAAATATAGCCCGGGCGCTACTCTGATGAATAAGCTATATTACTGCAAAGTTTCTTCGGTATCGCTTTACAGAGTTAGCGTGAAAGAGTAACAAACATTCATACACCTATCCTCACAAACTTTTACATTTATAATAGTATTAAGATTTCGCATGCGTTTTCACTCACGTGGTTGTCGGCTATTTTGACAAAAGTTACCTTATGTGTTATAACGATATTATATACTAATACTTCTTACTACTGCAAAGTTGCATCAAAACCATAGATTTGTTGTAAAAAAATAACCATGATAGAGGGATATCTATCGTTACAAACAATCGCGCTTATAATATTAGTATTAGGATTATCCTAAAGAATGTAAGTTGAATTTTTAGTAGGTACGCCGAAAAAGACTTGAATTTTTGATTTGATTTGTAATCGTCCGCAATTTCGCTACGTTAGGAATATGATCAAAACACAACGTGTTGTGGGTTGGATGGCGCGTGGAATAAAAATGAGTGCATAATTTTTCGACTGCACGTCCGCTCGTGTGATTTAATAATAGATACACAGACTGTCGAAAGTTCAATCTCTAGTGTAATACAGTCAAGTCTGTAGGCAAAAGTGATTGCCGTTCAGCAAAAGCCATGCTTTTAAATAATTTATAGGATGGAAATTATTGCAAATCATTGGGTTTAATTTCGGAGAATAAATTGAGGATTTGGGGTGGTGTTTTTGCTGTTGGGCTGCAAACTTAGGTACGGTTATTTTTGCGTCGATGGTAAACTAATACCTCCTATTCCTGGTGTGGGGTCATGATGTGAAAAGTGGAGATAAATTACAGAATCCGGGAAACGAAATATATACTTTACTGTGGTACCAGAAATCTTAATATATAAAATCCTTGCGTTACTTACTGACTGACAGACAGGCTACAATTAAAACTATTGGGCGCAGGAAGCTGAAATTTGGCATGTATGTTCCTTGGGGACCGGAGGGGTGCACTAAGAAGGGATTTGCCGAATACCCACGGGATCGGCCAAAACAGGTAAATTTAAAAAAATGCAGGCGTAGCTGCTGGTGTCCTCTAGTATACTTACTTATAAATAAACTATCTAACTATGTACTACCTATCTATTTGCGTAAAGGGAAACGACTGCTGAGCTTCGCTTACACAATAGTGCGCCTTGTATATACATAATTTGTAGCGTCAGCAGCCGCTACACTGGAAATCCACTTATACCTCTTTATAAGCAAGTTTTGACGCAATATTTCTAAAAATACCTACTGAATAGATAGATAATTAATGCTTTATTGTACACATCATATAATATAATTACAGTTAAAGCAAAAATAAGCAACAGTTAAAGCAAAAATTGGACAGGAAAGCTACAATAAAATGTACAATGGTCGGCCTTATCGCTAAAATCAATTTCTACTAACTATGTTTTATAACGGATCTTAATCGATGCAGTGAGTCATCTCGTGACCACAGCTTGTTTCAGTCATGTGAAACATTGGGCTAACAATAAAGTACTTCATATTTATTTTTTAAATACTGACACTATTAAGACCCGTTTAATAAAATTGTCAAATAATAAAATATTTGACTGCCTCGTTGGTAAATGTGCGCGTGGGATTCGTGGGTCTCGGGTTCGATCCCTGGGTTGGGCAAAGTGTTATTGGGTTTTTCCTTTAGGAAATTCTCAGTAGCAGCACGGAGTCTGGTTATGTGCCCGGTACGGCAATAGGCTCGCCCTCTATTACGTGGGACTAAAATAAATAAAGGCGAAAAGTGGGTATAGCAATATATACCTCTGCCTACCTCTTCGGGGATATAGGCGTGAAACTATGTATGCATGTATGTATAATATATTTTTTTTTATTTTAGAATAATTATTAATATCTAGAAATGAAATACATCGTCCCCTCGTACCGTAAATATAGAAAGTAGTCTCTGTTATAAAAATGGTTTTCAATATCCCGAGACACATATTTCAAGTATTAATATCTCTAATAAGAATTCATTGCGTGATAAAGCTAGGATCAACGTGAAGTTTGGAGGTGAACACATAATCTTTATTGAAAAGGGGGAGAAACTCTCTTTAATATTTCATTTGTGTAGTTTTAGATTTCAGCAAATAATTTCAATGAAGTATAATATCTTAGAACTTACAACGCACACATCTGGTCCCAAACTAGGCAGAGCTTGTAGCATGGTGAACAGAGAACTGATGAAATAAAATATACTCATATACTCTTATATCTAACAAATAAATAGTTAGGTGTTAATAATTTTCCCTGGTGGGAATCGAGCCCACGATTTCCAGCTCAGCAGTCAGAGTGGTGTATGCTGTGTCGTTCCTTAGACATTTAGACATTACGTTTTTATCAATACGCATATATTGTAACAGCAATCATTGTCAAGAATCACGGGTTAATTAAAAATGTGTCCACCAGTGTTTTATTGAAGTTTCAATAGACCTCCGCGGTCCAGTCGATAGCGTATACGTCTGCTGATCGGGAGATCCCAAGTTCTATACCCGGGTCGGGCAAAAGTGTTACTAAATTTTTCCGAATTCTCAGTAGCAGGACGGAGTCTGGCAATGTGCCCGGTAACGGCAATTATAGGCTCGCCCGTACTACGTGGACCTAAAATTCATATCATGCCGAAATGTGGGTGTAATATTACACCTGTAATTATCCTTTCATATATATATCGTGTAAATATGTAACTAAAACTTTTCTTAAATGTATGACGTCACACTATCTATACATATAAATAAAATTGAAGTGTCTGTTTGTAATATTAAATTAACTGCTTCTTACTAAATGCATATAGATGTAGGTATACACGGTACATATACCGAAATGATATTTTTTTTTCAATTTTTGTCTGTCTGCCTAGGTATCTGTTCTCGCTAATCTATGGAACGGCTGGACCCATTTTAGACTTTCACTGGCGGATAGCTGATATACCAAGGAGTAAATTAGGCTATAGGTAAATTAACCGGGTACGCGAAGTAGTTCCCTCAAGACGCGGGTGAAACTGCGGCAAACAGCTAGTCCTTAATAAAGTCCTATAGATCAGAGCGAGAAATTGAATGAAGTCTTTATTTTTGACGTAACTTATCTGATTATACTAGAATTTACTGAAACAGGTCTAAAGAATGGTATATGGCGATCTCAAGGGACCGTAGAGGTCAGACCAGACGATAGTCGTTCTGAGGAAAAGCTAATATTCTGACATATCTGATTAGAACCGTGGACAATACACATAGTAGGTCGCAGTGTGCGTACCTGGACTTTATCATTACTACATTATAATACAGATTATATGCAGTCTGTGGGAAAAGTATGGTAAATGACGGCAGAAACAATGAAAAAGGCTCTACAATTGTCAATAAACTGCCATCGCTACACAAAAAATTAAAACAACTGATATTTAACAACTACATAATTAAAACTATCAACCTCAGCGTTTCAAAATTGAACATAAAATTAAATACATTGAATTTGAATACCTGCAGAAATGTTAGCGAAAATTTCGGCATTTTAAGTAAAGTTGCTGACCCAACAAATGTACGTATCGGCAGAATGTCGATATTCAAACGAGTCGGACGTACGAATGGTTTGCAGAGCACTCGCACAATTATCCTCAGATCGACAATTATGGTTTGTCTGCATTTATTTCTTTTGGATGATAATTATAAGGACTATTAATATCAGGGCAACTTACTTCATTATATTTTAAATAATTACGTTACTGTGTTAGTTTTCAATTACAATAAAGTTGGTGTTTAAACTTGGGCTCTTCGAAGACTTTATCATCATCAGCCTTGTATAAAATCTGGTGGGCATAGGAATCTTCTAATAATGAAGAGGGATAGGAGGAGGCATACTTGTGGCCAAGAGGCGTGTTACTAGACTTCATCTGTTTTTCGAGGACAATATGTAGAGCTCTAAGAAGAGAGGCATGTTTGCTCACGATGTTTTCTTTCAGAAAGCGCGCTATAACGTTTTCCAAAGACATGTGAAGACAGCCAATCCGCAATTCGACAGCGTTTCCAGCACGCTATCGAGATGCTATGGTCTAATCGTTCTTATAGTGAGACCAGGTCTGTGTTGAGATGAGGACGGCTTATGTACAAGGCTGATAATTCTTTTTACATATCAAAAGTGTAAAATAGGTTGAAGCATTCCATTCTAATCTCCATAATATAGTTCTCATCTGCAACTACAATCTGGGTCAATCTGGGAGCCAAACTGGCAGTCTCACAGTTGCCTATGATAAATGTGAGCATATGCCACAAGTCCAATGAGGCACTCACTAAAATAATTAAGGCCTAATTATTATTTTACGATAATTATTCGGAGCCTTGAAAAATCGTACTCTATTGTAACAAAAGTATGCCACACAATTAAAATTATGATGAAATATAAATTTAAAATTGTAAAATTAGTTTGTGGTTGCGGTTGTACAAAATGGTTTTATTTGAGCCTTTTATTGTCTTCTATTATAATATTAGTAATTCAACGTTGAAATGTTGAATATATAAAAGTAAATTATTTATGACACTTTGCATTATTCGACTGCCTCCGTCGTTCAGTGGATAGCGTATGCGACTGCTGATCGGAGCTCCCGGATTCGATTCCTGAGGCGGGCAAAAGTGTTACTGGGTTTTTCCGAATTCTCTATAGCAGCACGGAGTCTGGTGAGGTGCCCGGTAGCGGCAATTGGCTCGCCCCCTATTACGCGGGACCTTAAAATTCATGCCGAAATGTGGGTGTAATATTACACCTCTGCCTAACCCTTCGGAGATACAGGTGTGAGTCTTTATAAATAAAAAAATATTCGACTCTCTTTCTCTTGCTAGCTACTCGTACAAATCCCACATGGTGGTGGGGTCAGCTTTTTTCATATTTAGCCTCCACTTCGCAAACACTCGATTAAATAAAAAATACGGTTTGATCATCGTCCTAGCTTTATCCCGGTTGCATTCAAGACTTTTGGCATCGACTTATGTCAGAAGACAACCAATGGGTTGTACACATGTACATAACGATTGACAAAGATATCTTCTTATAAGCCGTGATCGACGGCTTAACGTGTTCACCAAGGCGTGGCTCAAGCGATTGTGATTAATGTAGTACGCACATAACTTCGATTAGCTCACTTTCTTTAAGTCTGTTTGACTAGAAGACGACAACAGCGGGCTTAAAGACACATGTCTTGGATGCAACAGGAACTCTAAAGTCATGATGTTAACTCATCAATCAATCAATCTGTATGCATAATATAATATATTATTCTTACCTTACTGAATGACTGACAGACAACGCACAGCCATAACAACTGGTCGTATGAAGCTGAAATTTGGCTAGAAGCGGATTTCTCGAAATTACCACGATTTCAGGTTTATAAAACACCAGAGGACGCCAGCAGCTACGCCTGCATTTTTTTTAAATTTACCCGTTTTGGTCAATCCCTTGGGAATTTCGGGAAATCCCTTCTTAGTGCACCCCTACGGTCCCCAAGGAACATACATGCGAAACTTCAGGTTCCTGCGCCCAATAGTTTCGGCTGTAGCGTGTCTGTCAGTCAGTCAGTAACGCAAGGATTTTATATATTACTAGCTGTGCCCGCGACTTCGTTCGCGTAAATGTTGGAATTTAATTAGCATGACATTTATGCCAAAAGTATATAATATTTATAACATTTATATATAAATAATAAATATATACCTACTGTCTTACTAATAAAAAAAATATTACTCACACGTTTAACGTATGAATACTTACACAGCGTATAACGTCTATATAGAAGTTATACAGGGTTTACACAACATCGCTACTAATAAACGCATAGACAAGCTTGTGTAACTACTCACGCTGTGTGCACACAGCTACACATTAACCTAAACAAAACCACTATTAGGCGAATTCCCTTAGTGTGACCAACCTGTTGTTGAGTAGTTCAGCTAATATTGGTTTTGTATAGGTTGATGTGTAGCTAGGTGTACGTCAAATATGCTGACAACCTTTTACGAAGCACGTTCAAAAACTTCAAATCGTAACTTCGTTTTAATAATTCAATTGTATTTTATAATTTATATAGAATTTTACTAGCTTAATTATATATTAAATGGGGTTTCTTCTTAAAAATATCCCTTATCTATTAATCTAATGTACAAAAACTAAAGACTAATGGTTGTTATTTTCTGAAGGATCAATAAGTTTTGATTTGTACTCATAGCTTCCGAACGCTTCCACCGACAATAACATTCATTTCATAGATCAAAGAAATATAACCTTCCTAGTCCAACCTCTCTGTCATAGATTGCGCGCATAATCTAAGTAAAGTGACAACCTCAGCGTCCTCAGCTGGCCAAATAACCGCCATTTTGCTCTTACGCACTCCATATTCAAGGGTGCAAGCGTGTGTAGAGCTTGTGTAAGTATAAATAGATATTTTGATCTCTTATAACGCATGTATACACGCAATCTGTCAAAATATTTTTTTTTAGTTGCGTTTTTGTTACGCAATGCTTATAGCACTTGTATACACTGTGTCGTGATTTTTATTAGTAAGACAGTAAATATATATCTTTACAGAATTTCTTTATACGCAACATTAACTGTTTTACCACCTCCACATAGAACATGTAAATTATTTTTACCGCTCACTCGTGAACATACCATGCCATATAACTGACTATGTGAAAAACAACATGTTTGGAGGTCGATTCCAGCTGTTTCAAGTGTCTGTCCCTGCGATTTATTTAGAAAATACACACAGGACTACGAATATCCAGCCCTGACGAAAGTAAGATAGCCCCGTTGAGTAACTCAAGAGGTATCTGAATTCAGGCCTCAGTTCTCCGCCCAAAGATTCCCACGTACCTACGTGACGTGTGGAGTGAGAATAAAATTTGGGAATAATGAGACACCTGTATAAGAACAGAACACGAACGAACGAAAGAATTAACGGTAGTAGAGCCTTGCTAATTTCAGCATGAATGGGCCGGCTCGACCGGGGAAGTACTACCCTCTCACAGATAGTCGACGTAAAGTAACAGTACCTAAACTGTTGCGTTTCGTTCGGTAAGTGAGAGTGCCGGAGACCCTGTCCCCTATTCCTTCTCCCTCATCCCACTCCTTATCCTATCCCTTTTCCCAACCCCAAGGGGCGGCAACGCACTTGTGACTCCAGTGGTGTTGCTTGTATCCATGGGCGGCGGTAATTGTTTACTATCAGATGATCCGTCTGCTCGTTTGCCGCCTTTTACTAGAAAAAAAAAACAAATAAACACAATCACATTCAACAATCAAAAATTCAAAAGAACCGACAATGACACCAGTCCAAGTAATCCATCGACGACGAAACTTAAACTTCTTAACACCGCCATTCAGAAAATGACGTCATTTGCTCAACGCCATCTATGTTTATATATACAAACCGACCGAGATAGAAAATAATATGAACTAATCGACAATTTATTGAAAAAAGTATCTATAGTCATTGTTTTTATCATTGAAAATATAAACATAATAATTTAATCATCAGATCAGGTTATACTTGCGTCTTCAGTGGAGGAGTTGCAGGAGATGGTAACAATCATGCATTGTGCGTCAGAGAGGAAAGGAATGAAAGTGAATGTAAGTAAAACGAAAGTTATGGTTTTTGAAAAGGAGGAATGCGTTACGGCTTGTAATGTTATGATCGATGGACAACGAGTGGAGCAAGTGAATAAGTTTGTAAATTTAGGTACGCTGTTTAGAAGAGACGGTAAGAATGTAGAAGATATTGCAAGAAGAGTTAATGCAGGTAATAGAGTGAATGGAGCTCTGAAGGCGTTTATGAATAGCCAAAACGTGTCCAAAAAGGCACGTTTGGCTGTGCATAGAGGCGTGTTAGTACCTACTCTTATGTATGATAGTGATAGTTAGGTATGGCAGAAGAGTCATGAAAGTGAATAAATGCTGTAGAAATGAGAGCACTGAGAAGTATGTGTGGTGTTTCTTTGACTGACAGAGAAAAGAATTGTGCGATAAGAGAGTGTTGTGGGGTAAAAGAAGATGTAGTCACAAGGATCGAGAAAGGTATGCTAAGATGGTTTGGGCACGTGGCGAGGATGGATGACGAAAGACTGACCAAGCAGATATATAAGGCAAGTGTGGAAGGGACAGGACGAAGGGGAAGACCTAGGCGGACGTTCTCTGACCAGATTGAAGACATCCTAAAAACAAGACAGGTTAGAAGTACCCTGAACAGGAGAGCATGCATGAGGAATCTGATGGGAGTGAATGAAGCAAGAGAGATATGTCAGGATCGTTGCAAATGGCGTGCCGTACCCTTGTCAATGATACTTTAAGTGAATTACGTAAGACCGCAAAACCTGAGCCTAAAAGATCTGCATGGATCTCCGACCACACATGGACCCTCATCCAAAGCAGGAAGGACTTGAAGGTTAAGGGATTGCAAAACCCCAAGGTACGCAAGGACTATGAACATCTCTGTAAGACTATAGACGCATGTTGTAGAGCAGATAAAGACAAGTTCATTAATGGAATATGTAGTGACATAGAACGCCATGCCTTGAAATACCAGACGGCAGATCTCTTCAAAAAAGTCAACTTGCTTTCAAAACGATTCAAGCCCAGGTCATGGCTCATTGAAAATTTCAATGGACAGCTACTGCACCAGCTGGATGAGATCGTGCAAAGATGGCGTACCTACTGTGAAGAACTTTTTAAGAACCCCTTAAGTCGGGGCAGTCGCACTGACGAACCCGCTCTGAATAACATCAGTTTGGAACCAGACATTCTCCGCTCCGAGGTCTTAGCAGCTTTAAATTCCCTCAAAAATAAGAAAGCTTCTGGTCCCGACATGATAACAGCGGAAGTACTAAAGGCGTTAGGCGAAGCCGGCATCGATGCTTTGCATTCTATTTGCAACAAAGTGTGGATTAGTGGCCAATGGCCAAGCGACTGGACAAAATCCATTGTCCTCCCACTGCACAAAAAGGGATCCACGAAACAATGTAACAATTACCGTACTCTAGCCCTCATATCGCACGCAAGTAAAATCCTGCTATACATCCTTAACAGCCGTATACGACATTATCTTGATTGGCAAATACCGCAAGAGCAGGCGGGTTTTGTCAAGGGCAAGGGTACGCGTGAACAAATACTAAACGTGAGGCAAATAATTGAGAAGGCCTACGAACACAATGTACCAGTTATTATGTGTTTTGTGGATTATAGCAAGGCGTTTGACTGCGTAAACTGGGATGTCCTGTGGGAAGTGCTGTCTGAGCTAGGGGTACCTGAACATCTAACTATGTTGCTGAAGTCGTTGTACCGAAGAAGCCAAGGAGTAGTTAAGATAGACGAAGTGACATCACAGCCTTTCTGTTTTGAAAAAGGTGTACGCCAGGGCTGTATTCTCTCGCCTATATTGTTTAATGCCTATGGGGAATACATAATAAGGCAAACCTTGGACGGCTGGAAGGGAGGTGTTCGCATTGGTGGCGTCAACATCACCAATCTTCGATATGCTGATGACACGACTTTACTAGCATCAAACGTAGCTGAGATGACTTTGCTACTGGAGAGAATGGAGGAAGTTGGCAACAACGTTGGGTTGTCGATAAACAAGTCGAAGATGAAAATTATGGTGATAGATCGTGCAAAAATGTTAGAACCGACTTGCGTACCTAATATACAAACAGTTGACAACTTTATCTACCTCGGCTCTAACATCAGCAACAATGGCTCCTGCACAACTGAGGTACTAAGACGAATAGGAATGGCCAAGAGCGCTATGTCTCGGCTCAATAAAACATGGAGAGACAGAAAAATTTCACTCAAGACGAAAGTTAAACTAGTTCGCACCTTAGTCTTCTCAATTTTTCTTTATGGGGCCGAAACATGGACTCTCAGAACTGCCGACCGGAAACGCATTGATGCCTTCGAGATGTGGTGTTGGAGAAGGATGCTGCGAATACCATGGACAGCTCATCGGACCAATGCATCAATTCTCAACAAACTCAAAATAACCACTAGGCTCTCTTCCATCTGCCTCAAAAGGATACTTGAGTATTTTGGTCACATAGCGAGAAAGGATGGAGACAATCTTGAGAAGCTCATGGTCACTGGTAAAGTAGACGGCAAAAGATCTCGTGGTCGAAGCCCAATTCGTTGGTCCGATCAGGTCTGCACCACTCTTGACACGTCCGTTTATGATGCAATGCAGGCTGCCGGTAACAGAGGAAGATGGCGTAACATCATTCGAAGTAAAGTTATGGGAGAAGGTGGTCACGACCCTCAGATATGAGGAATACGACTATGAAGAAGTCTATGCCTACCCCTCCGGGAAATAGGCGTCAGTCTATGTTTGGATGTATATAATAATTTGAAATAAATGAGATTGACTGTTTAAATTAAGTGGACATTGTAATAAATTTTGACACAGAGAATTTTTGTTTATGAAAGTGCTGAATATTATACTCTATTATTTTTTTAATAACAGGAAGATACCCGACACATAATTATTGTCTATTTTGCAAGAAACATTGATTTTGCTAGAAAATTATTTGAAAATAGTGACATCTATCGGTCGGAAGGATAACTATAATTATGCTCAGTTCCAGTAATTTATTTATCGAAAATACATAAAAATATACTGACGAAATTAAGAATCGCCTCCTTTCTTAAAGTCGGATAAATAGCCATAAAACACTTTGAAGGTACCTATTTAGACTAACTATACTTTTACTAACAATCTTATAATGATCATAGATGGCACCACATATATAACCAGTTTTGGATGATCCCTGTTTCGTTTGGGACCACGTACAAAGGAGAGGTCAAGCTGTACACCGAAAACCACTCAACCGATTGTGATGTAACATATACTATTTTATAGGTTTGAGTATCTTTTGTACATGAGTTAAGTTTTATTGAAATCAATTTCGCCATTTTAGAGATCTTTAGCAATATAGGGAAAGACAGACCGACATAAATTCTAAATAATATCAAGTATTGCTTTTTAGCATTTTCCTAGGTTTTTTAGCTAATTTACGTCAAAATATCTTTAATGTACAGACTTTTTCACCTCTACAGTTTTATTATAGTAATAGAAGATTATAATATATATAGTGTGGTGACGGATTAAGAATACGGATTGACACTACCCCATATCATCCCATGGGTGTCGTAAGAGCCGACAGAGGGAGCATATTATGCAGAAAACAGCACTGTAAGAGAAGGAAAACTTGATACAAACCCTATACCAACCCGTTTGTCCAGCGTGGTATAGTAGGCCAATTCCTCCTTTCAAAGGAGAGGCCTAGTCCAGCAGTGGACTGATAAAGGCTGATGATGATGATGATAGAAGATTATGTGCGGGCGAAGCTGCAGGCATCCTGTAGTATTTGGTAAATTATTTAAGCGAAGTTAGTTCTTTTAAATCAATGCATACTTATTACGCTGAATGCATACTTATGAAAATGGGAATATGAGTCTAGACTCATATTCCAATTTTCCACATACGCTTGTATTTTTATCTTACTCTGATCCTGACCATTCTCCAAAACATGTCTGACGCGGCAGCTAAATTATCCACACCCTCACATTTATACAATTATTTTGTACAAATTTACATTTGTATAATGTTATTCAGCCGAATAGTAAAGTGGGTGGTATTCCCGACGCATTTTTCCGCGCTGGTGCTGTATATATTCAGTGAAAATAAACTAGAAGGAGACATTGGAATGCGGAACGATGTCCCACCGCGTGCTTTATTGCGTTGCATCACAAGTTATAAGCTTAAAACGTACCTACCTTTTAAAATATGATACAAAATACATGATATTTTTTGTGATATTTCTTTTTTGTGTTTGCGGCCAACGGAAGTGATTTGAGTCAGATTTTTCAGACATACAGGTTTCTTAGTGATGTTTTGATTTACAATTATTAAGTAATGCATATCACTTCAAATAAACAATGTCATGCGTCGTGGGTTTTAACCCTAACAATGTTAGTAAACCGCCGCGTGTGCATGCGGCTGCGAGAAAGTTTTGGTGACCTGCTGGGTGTTGACATATTTTTTACGTATTTTAACTATCTACGCGGTTAAGTGCGCAATTTCGAATTAAATTGCGCACTTAACCGCGTAAAATTGTCGGCTTGCATCATACGTGTAACATGTGTGGTGACGCATTGCGTTACGTAACGTCTGCGTTCAAGTTATCTGTGGAGCAGTGCTGTGTAAAAGAGTGAGACATAGCGTATATAACACGACTCCATCAAACTGAAACTTCTTAGTTTTGTTGCCGCATGCGAATGTGTCGGTAGACCAAGAGCTTAAACCCTTGGCATGGTAGTATGTCGGTATCTCCAGCTAGGCAATCGCTGCCTTGATATACAAACATAATTATATGATATTTTACTCTTCAGAAACCGTTTAGGTACTTGCGTTTTATTATCCTAAAAATAAAATTCTAGATGAGATAATATAACTTAATATATTATAATAACATATATATTTATGTACATAAAATGTTGAAAGCGCTTATAACTTAAAGCAAACGTCTTATCTTACATGACCTACTAACAAGAGAAAATTTCCAAACTATTTGGAGTCTTATAAACAGTTTTCTAAAGGCAATGCAGCGCGGAAATTAGTATTATTTTTTACTTTTATTTTGACTTAACCACCTACATTCGCAGGCATTTGTCATGCCTATTTAGGCATGACATATTTATGTCCAATTTTCGGTTAACATTTAAATAGCAAATATTTGGTTGCGGCAAAGATGTTAAATGGAACTCATGTCAGTTCAAATATATAACGCGTTCAAAGTGGCCAGTATTTATTGTCTAAGAGGTTATTATCTAGTTAGCCAAGGCCTCGTATCGGTGTTTCATACTGTCGAAGATGACATGGGTCATCATCATCCTCCTAGCTTTATCCTAGTAGATCCAGGTTCCGCTTTCAAGTCTAACCGGATTTGACTGAATATTAGCTTTTCTACAGAGCGACTGTCTGCCTAACCTCTGCAACCCAAAGGGATAGCGATATTCCAATAGTTTAGATTAGAGTTGATTCAGAGGCACTGGTTCCCTATAACGACTGTCAGAGATCGTCATGACAGCCGTAACCGATGGCTTAACGTGCTCTCCAAGGCACGGGGCTATATAAATTAATAACTTAATATGCACATATAATGGGGCTGGTATGCAGGTCAGGTTTTACAAAGAGCTTCGCGATGAACAGAGGCTCCTCGCATTGAGGGCCTCGTGATTATAAGGGCACCAGGCTCGGAGCTTCGGCTAGTAGACTGACCCTATAGTTGTTTTACACGATATATGGTATATATGGGCGCAAATTAATATATAATGATTATATCGTTACGAAAATATTAATAATATTTAAGATTGATATTTAAATAACTATTTGTGAACACAGAACTGAGAACTTCACTACTTTACAATATTAGACACTGTACTGGCTGCTAAACTGTTTTATAAAGTATTTAATTTATAACTTAGTTATTAAGATAACTACAGAAACTTTCAAAGTAAAATCAATTAGTATTAAATAACATTATTCTGATACTTATTTTTACGGTAGTAAATAACATGCGTTTACACATGCGTTGACAATGTTGTAAAGCAGCGTTTAGTTAATAAAATAAATTTGTTATTCGTGTAAAATAAATCATTTGGTATTGTGCAAAGTTCATTACAATATTAATGTCGATTTTTGATTAGTTTATTGTATAGTAATTTCAATTATATGTTGTAAAGCAAGTGGCAAGTGGTGGTGGTTGTTAAACATTAAGTGTAATGACGGTTCGTGTATAAAAAGGACTGTAGGTCACATTTTAATACAATTCTGTGCTAGTAATCGTCGGAAAATAAACCAAGCAATATTACGTGAGTGTTTTTATTATAATGGAGTCTGGACGCCATAACCCTGGCGTATCGCCGACAGCAGCGGTTGGATAAACGCCCCCTAAGAGACTTCGGGATCTACGGTTGGTGCGAGAGTGATGGGTCTCTTGGCTTGGCCGCCATTACCACTGATGACCTGAAGACTGATGCGACAAGCGCTTGGAAGCTGTGTTTGACGCTAGTCAACCCTGATCGGAGACCACACGGTGTGTCGGAGTTATGGCGAGCACGTCTACACTTCATGTGAGGCCACGTGCGAGCGAGAGCGACAGAGCGACTACGACGGGATGCACGCACCAGGGTGTGCTGTGGCGTGAACGCTGTTCTGCTCTGAGTGCTACCAGAGGTTGAAGATGCGGGTTGTTGATGCACTGACCAGAGGTATTTATCCAGAGCTGATTTGATTAACATCCTAATTTTATAAATTATGGTGCTTACACGATTATCTACTGTCCCCGTAAGGATTACCAGATAAATATTATACAGTCAAAATTACGAACGTTACACCCCAAATAGAACTTATAGGTAACTGTTGTTTATCCACGTTTGGTACATAGCAGTGCTACTGTGCTTATAGTTATGTTATGCCGTCGGCTGGGGCTCTTGTCTGTTTATTAATCGTTAGGTCATGTCGGAAACTTTTTGTAAAACTTACTTATCTACATAAGATAGAGAAAATAGCTTTCTTGTTATGTGGTTCTACTAATGTAACTATTAGTAAAGAACGGTATAACTGCCCTTTTCAATTTGAAGCTCTGATGCATTGTATAAATTACCTGATTTGCTATCAGTTTAAATAAGCTAATTGATGTGCTGAATATGAATTCAATTGGTAGTCAATAGGTTATTCCAATAGTAAAACATTAAAGGAATCAAAACATTATTTATAGCCCTTGGTTACACATAACATAAGGCTTACTAACTGCATGTAGCGCTCATAGCGAGACTTGGCTAGCCGTTCGTAACAGATCGGCAAAGTTAAGCTACGCTTGCACAGGTCACCACTTGGATGGGTGACCGCGTGTGGCATTTTCATCTGAGCGCTATCGTGCTTCGGAGGGCACGTAAAGCTGTCGGTCCCGGTTCTTGTCTAAGGATAAGGATCGTTAGGCCATGTCGGAGGCCTTCGGGCGGTCTGAAAACTCCGACACCAGAGTTGGCCACACACTCACACGAAAAACAAAACAAACAACTAACTGCATTACTTATGGCTAGTGCTCACGGCGCGATTACACACATCAACAAAGTCTAGGGATATCTTAATCCTAAATTATTTACGAGTTTATAGTTTAGAACCTTGTTAGTTTCCACAAAAAGTTTATATACAGATTAAAACTTCTTTTATTCTATTTTCAAAATTTGAACATGGAAAGAAAAAAAACAAAATAATAAACAAAATATGGCGGCAAATTTGCTAGTAATTCGTTACATTAAAGAAAGTTAAAACTGTTTTATTATAATTATTAATGAAAAGGGTTTTTAATTGTTTTTCTTTTTTAATTTAACGTGACGTACGAACTTTAAAAGTCATGTCACGTCGTCATTTGAGTCGAGATGAAATGTTACGAGCCGTGGGCATGTTAGAAAATGGTGCAATTCAACGCGTCGTTGCTGAGGCCCTACATACCAGTCAAAATGTGATATCAAGGTTGTGGTCACGTTATCGCAGTACTGGAGATGTGGCCGAACAGCACACAGGTAGATATCGTGTTACTACGCAGAGACAGGATCGATTTCTCCAAATGACCGCCAGAAGACAACCCAATATCACAGCGCTGCAACTAGTGCAAAGGATCCAGGAGGACCACCAGCTGCTGGTAAGCGACCAAACCGTGCGAAGAAGGTTACATGAAGTTGATCTTCATGCTCGAAGACCATTGCGTGTTCCAGCATTGCGACGTGGCAATCGCGGTCGGCGGCTTTCGTGGGCTCGGGAGCATTTACCATGGAGTGACGAACAATGGTCTTTGGTGCTGTTCACCGATGAGTCCCGGTTTGGGTTTCACCCGGATTCACGAAGAACACGCGTTTGGAGAGCTCCAGGGAGAGTTAGCCGTCTACGGCACCCTCAGGAGGTCCACCCATACCAAGGCGGGACAATCATGGTGTGGGCAGGAATTCGTCTTGGCGGACGAACCCAACTCGTTTGGATCCAAGGCAGCATGACTGCACAAAAATACCACGAGGAGGTAGTAGAGCCCGTTATTGTCCCACACAGAACTCAAATAGGCCATGAATTTCTACTCATGCACGATAATGCTCCTTGCCATACGGCGCGGCTGGTATCGACCGCTCTCCGAGAGCACGATATTCAAGTTTTGGATTGGCCTGCACAGTCGCCCGACTTAAATCCTATCGAGCATGCCTGGGACATGTTACAACGAAAAGCTTTGAGAGATTTTCCACCAAATTTGACGACTGAACAACAACTTTACGAACACTTGCAAAGGACATGGGACCTCATACCGCAGCAAGACATTGACAATTTAATTTTAAGTATTAACAATCGATGTCGATGTGTAATCAATGTAAGAGGTGGCAACACTGATTATTAATGATTAGATTTTACAAGATTTTTTCCATTTTTATTAAAATTAATAGTTTTTTAAGAAGAAATGTTTGTTGTTATCATACTAATTTTCCATGATGATTAAAAAAAATATTTTTTTTATTTAAAACAAAAAAAAACACGAAATGTTTTTTATTTTTATTAAAGACCTTAAAATAATCTATGATTCTTCTATTTACTGTATCAGAAAATTCTTCATAGATTTTTAGATATTTGATGAAATATAAAATATCCCTAGACTTTGTTGATGTGTGTATATGAAGCCTCTCTTGATAAATTACTATCCACCACTAAAATAATTATTGCATAAAACCAGTAGTTTCACAGATAAATGCATTCAATAAAACAAACTTCAGTTTTATTACATTAGTACAGATATATATTCAGAAGTTAGATATAAAAATAAATTTGTGATGCACATTTTTAAAGCTAATATTTGTAAAGTTACTAAATAGGTTTTATTATATATTTGTGGACTCTGTAGGTGCCTACATGATTTCATTTTAACATTATGTTGAAATTATTACTGTCAACTTGCAGCTCAAGTTAAGGTTATAAGACACAGTTATAAGACAGGGGAACCCAACATATCTTAATATTTGTCGTTTAATTTTATACCTGTGTAGAATGATTTGTTCCGACCATGATACGTCCTTGCTTAACCCAAACTACTGAAGCTAGAAACATGAGATCTGGACAGTAAATTTCTTTATGGACATATGCACTCACTTAGGTTTTATAAAAGTCCATCTCTAAGCATTTTAGGTTGAAAGTCTTAAGGCAGGTGACTGCTAATCTCTTATAAATAACAAGCCTTAGTGTTATACTCGGTAAATACAAATTATTTTAGTTGTGAGTTCATTTGCTAAGTTAGTTGCATCTATATTCAAGATGACAACCAGTGATAAACCAATCAAATTTAGTACCAACCTTATTGCTTAGCTCTTGTGGGATACAAGACAGATAGGAATATGATTATTAGGATAATTGTAAGTCGGTTTAAAGAACATGATGTGAAAATCCATATTATCTCTTTTGCCATTTAGCAGTATTTATTCTTGGCAAATAAAAGTAAATGTATGGACTACTCAGGCTTTATTTCTAAGTCGGTTGTGATTAGTCAGTTTAAATTAATTTATTCAGATAAACAATTGTGTATGAATAAATAAAAATTACATTAGCACCACATGTTACCAGTTTAAAATAAATATTAACATTATTTAGAAAATTCCCTTAAATATAAAGTCAAATAAAAGTATTGATATAAACTCACCACCATATTAACTATACAAACTGAGTGGAATCATTTTTAGAAATAAGACTGCACTAATCTTGCTTTGTAATATTGGTAGCTTGTAAATTTCTCTTTTATGGCTCAATTGGCAAACAGTTCAACAATTTCATTGCACTATGCCTAAAAATATTCAATATAGGATTAAACATGTTCTTACATGAGTAATAATTATAGCACTAGTTTTTTCGAAATTCTTGGATCTGCATGGTTTGAAATCATTTCATATTTATCACCAACAGTCCGACTGTTCACGGCTGATCATAGGCCTCTCTTTGTTCTTGCCATTTTGTTTTCCTGTTTGATTTGGATAAAACTTATTTTGAATATATTAAGTTTTAACTGTTTTATCGAGACTGCAAAATATGGGTATCCTGATAACTTTATATTTAATTATCTAAAATGGCACTGTCAGACAGAACCTGAGACAATTCAGAGTGTCTTTTGTATTTTACCTTATGCGTAAAATATGGGCTCCAACACTGTTGTAGCAAAGATAACTATATACCAATGCACAGGTTGAACATGCCTGATATATAGATATAGCTTAATAGACCGGACCACTTTGTAAGAGTAGAATTTTATTTCATCCACTGTAACGAAGGTTCATGGAACTAATATTTGGGTGGGAAATGTTGCCCACCACCTGTCTTTTGAGTGTTGCAGGTTGATGATGATGTCCTCGCAGATGACCTGACCTTAGTGTGAAGAGAGGATGGACGAGCGGTCCTTTACTGATTGGTATGTATGGATGACGGTGGCCCGCCCTTTTGACGTCGGAGGTTTTGTGTGTGGGCTGCGCGCACACGTGCCGCATGGGTGCTGTACTGAGCTGGAGTCAAGCATTGTTTGCTAACCTTTGTTGCTGATCAACATCAACAACTGTATGAGCAGCTTGACCGTATGGGTGGAGGATTCGTCAGATACCGATTTACGTGGGAGGGGGGGGGTCCTCTACCTCCTCCACTGTCGTTGTTGGACCTATGTAATTGCATTGTATCGATATAACTGATCATGACGAACAATGATGATTATTTTATGTATATGCATTGATGTGTTTATGAGGCAAATTTTGCATTTATGTGTTTGAGTAAAATTTTATTTTTCCTATCCAAAATCCTTCCCAAAACGCTGGCTGGCCACCATGCGTATCCTTAATCCTGGTCTTGTTGGCTAGATCCCGTGATGGGTGATGCCGTGTGTTGGCTAGATCCCGTGATGGGTGAGGCCGTGTGTTGGCTAGATCCCGTGATGCGTGATGCCGTGTGTTGGCTAGATCCCGTGATGGGTGATGCCGTGTGTTGGCTAGATCCCGTGATGGGTGATGCCGTGTGTTGGCTAGATCCTGTGATGGGTGATGCCGCGTGGGCTAAATCGACCCTATGTGGGTGATTGTGGGCTAGATCCCTATGTGGGTGATGCCGCGTGGGCTAGATCCCTTAATCGGTGATGCCGTAAATGGCTTAGCCATGGGTGAAGCATTGTTTGTTAGATCCCGTGATGGGTGACGCATGCCTCAGGCTAAGATCCTATGACTAGGTGAAGCCTTGTAAATAACTTTTAGTTTATTATGTAATTTTTATATTCATTCATTTTGTTTTTTATGCTGTATATTCTGTAACTATTAAATAATCAGCGCGAGGAGCGCGCTGGATCAAAATGGCCGTATGGGCCCAAATTAATATATAATGATTATATTGTTACGAAAATATTAATAATATTTAAGATTGATATTTAAATAACTATTTGTGAACACAGAACTGAGAACTTCACTACTTTACAATATTAGACACTGTACTGGCTGCTTAACTGTTTTATAAAGTATTTAATTTATAACTTAGTTATTAAGATAACTACAGAAACTTTCAAATTAAAATCAATTAGTATTAAATAACATTATTCTGACACTTATTTTTACGGTAATAAATAACATGCGTTTATATTTGCATCCTGTTGATGGCGCCATCTGTTGACAATGTTGTAAAGCAGCGTTTAGTTAATAAAATAAATTTGTTATTCGTGTAAAATAAATCATTTGGTGTTGTGCAAAGTTCATTACAATATTAATGTCGATTTTTGATTAGTTTATTGTATAATAATTTCAATTATATGTTGTAAAGCAAGTGGCAGTTGTTAAACATTAAGTGTAATGACGGTTAGTGTATAAAAAGGACTGTAGATCACATTTTAATTAAATTCTGTGCTAGTTATTGTCGGAAAATAAACCAAGTAATATTACGTGAGTGTTTTTATTATAATGGAGTCTGGACACCATAACCCTGGCGTATCGCCGACATATACGATATATAATTTAGAATAGCTAGCTATTTTAAGCTGCAGATAGATATATCTGCAGCTTAAAATTACATTTCATTTAATAAATCATTCACAGACTATCGAAGCGGAAGGAATCCGACACGAACATAATCACCCGACATGGCGCCAGCAATAAACATTTTACAATGCGATTATCACAAAACCACTGTGTGAAAACGTTGGTATAACAAGTATAACCACAAAATAACTACAATCATTACGTTAATTTTAATCCACTTTGAGGAAACTGTTTAAAAATATAATGTTGGTAACACTGCGTCATTGTTGTGGCAACAAGACATTGGATGAATGGGCACGTTAACTGTTGCGTTTGCTGATTTTATTGTGGAATACCATTTAAATATTTGACTTCATTCTTCTGTTTTACTTTATCAAAATATTGCTGGAAAAGTCTGTTTTAAAAAATATGGTGTGATTTATATAATGTAATCTCTTTGACAGTGGTCGTGTAAGTCAGTACTTACACATATATGACTGATAAAGTTTGAAGCATTACAAAATAGCTAACACTTTAGGTTGCGAGGGTCAGACAGCTTAGTCGTTTAAAAATGCTAATATTCTTTGAAAAACCATGCTTTGGACTCCAAGATGAAACTCGTGGACGCAAATAATCCTTACGACCAGAGGTATTAATTTACTCGTGCTCTGAAAAGCATATTTTGTCAGCTTAACGTTATTTACAGTACCTTTGCTAATAATAAATCTACATAATTATTATATTATACATTTTGAAACTGGGATAACGCTAGGAGGATGAATGGATGACATTTTAATGATAACCTTCTTAACATTGCCAAAGCCTCATAAAACTATTATAAAATAATAAATCTTTAAGAAAATATTTAACTACTACTGTGTCTATGATCAATAACTCCACACATAAAGCTAATATATCTCGAAATAACGCGACAGACAACATGCGAGTCGCATCTAAATGATCAGAGTTTCTATTTAGAGTCAGACAATCAAATTTACTGCTTGAATAATGTAGTGCCAACGAACATCGTACGCTATTTTGTTTCCAACACATACAAGTATATAAAACATGCAACTACGAATTATTGGAGGTGCTTGATGAGACAGCTATAAAGGCCTGCATCCATCACCAAAAGTATCACTATCCATCTTATCAATCATTATTATATCATACAAGATAATTTAGCGCGTCTTAATCGCGTAAACTTAACTTATTTAACGTATTAATACTTATTTGTTTCCGACGTTTCGGTCGTCTTGCACCGATCGTGGTCGCGGAGATACTGGGTCTCGCTAAATTATTTTGTATGATGTATACAAATCGCGGAAGTTTAAAATCGATTAATCATTATTAGATTCAAACGTTATCGTTCGGTTAGTAGCACTAAAAGTACAGCCTTATCTATCACCTTGTTTAGCACTTCTAGGCATATGCTTCTCCCCACTATGAGAAGGACTATCTGGACTGTGAAGCGGCACTTGAAACACAGCCTTGTATATAATCTGTGACACTTCTGGGCATAGCCCTCTTCTCACTATGAGAAGTACTATCTGGACTGTGAAGCGGCACTTGAAGCACAGCCTTGTATATAATCTGTGACACTTCTGGGCATAGCCCTCTTCTCACTATGAGAAGGACTATCTGGACTGTGAAGCGGCACTTGAAGCACAGCCTTGTATATAATCTGTGACACTTCTGGGCATAGCCCTCTTCTCACTATGAGAAGGACTATCTGGACTGTGAAGCGGCACTTGAAGCACAGCCTTGTATATAATCTGTGACACTTCTGGGCATAGCCCTCTTCTCACTATGAGAAGAGTTATTTGGACTGAAGTTGCACTTGTAGCACAGCCTTCTTTATAATCTGTGACACTTCTGAGCATAGGCATCCACTTAATATAAGATAAGCTGTCCACCTAGCTGGCCAAGTGCGGCTTTGCAGACTTCACATGTTTGCCGAGAATATTATAAAGAACTCTCAGAGATGCAGTTTTGCGCATGGTTGAAACCTCCCTCCTCGTTGGTCTCTTCACTAGGCTTTCGCTCCATCAGTGTGATCATAGTATATTTTTCTTTGGATGAAGCTAAATCATTCCAAATCTAAACGCAATACTAAAGCAGCTCAGTAAGGATCATCAGTTATTGTGTTCCACTGCAGTTTGCCGCAATGGGAGAGAATGTTTCGCTATTGTAGTTTTGTTTTCTCTGTGAGGTCTCACAGGTATTGGACGAACGAATGTCGGGTCATTCTAGGGTTAGCACAAAATTTATAAAGTTTTTTTTTGCCGCAGTTGCACCTGTTCGCCGAAAGTGGAGTTTAGACTTTATAAAATGGACAGGGTACCTGATTTGAAACGCCTTCTGCTTTTTTATCATTTTAGATTATATGCTTAGAATGCTCAGATACATGGTTGTATGCGAATGTATTATGAAACACATTTGATCAAACACTTATGATCATAATACTGTAGTATAAGAAATAATATATTGTATTTTTTTTTAATTGACACCTTTTACTACATCATCAAACTTCATAAATTGTAGCTTGGAAGCATCTCGATCACGTCAGCTAGCAAACTAAAATACTGCATCATAATCGGTCCATTCGTACCGATGTTCGATGTGATGTGATCGGTTATTATGTACTGTCACACACACAATTCACTTATTTTTGACTTTAAGTTATTAAACTTACTTTTTATTTACATAACACACAAGTCATACTCATTTATAACTAGAAGAGTAGTTCTTAAGAAGTTAATAGCAAAAGCACCAGTGTTAGGAAAAATAATATACTACGAATACTGAGTAACTTATTACCAATACTAGCCTCAAACAGTAAACAAAAAACGAACAAAACCGCATCCAAATCTCCCTACATCCTCGTAAACCAACGGAGACAGCTGCGTATTTCGCTTGGTGGACCGTCAATTTACACAACGTTGATTTATACAGATCGCGTGTACGATACGTAACGCGTATGAGATACGCGCGTGCGCTATACTATACTAGGTACCTATATGATAATACATACTTACATGATACTACGTATACGATACTACGTATATGCGATACGCATTTCGCGCCATTATGAATCTGATTGGATGGTAAATAAGCTCTGGCTCTCTGAAAATATTTTTCGTGTGTTCTGTTGCATTGATTGCCAACAGGATGGAATACGGCAGTGTAGCGGCTTTTACATGTTCAAAGTGAGAGAAATGATGCAACGGTTTATACTTTAACTGTGATTCTTCTTTGGAATGCGCTTGGTTATTTTGCTTTTTAAACATGAGTCATGATAACACAGGCGAACTCGTTTTAATGAGATAGTAAAGTCTATAAGTGAGTGTGTATAACATAATTATAATATTTACAAACATGTAAAAAAATGCAGCAGTGCTACCAATATTAGCATTCTGATGAAAAATAGGTAATATCTTAATATAATATATATAAAATCCTTGCGTTACTGACTGACTGACAGACACGCTACGGCCGAAACTATTAGGCGCAGGAAGCTGAAATTTGGCATGTATGTTTCTTGGGGACTGTAGGGGTGCACTAAGAAGGGAGTTCCCGAAATTCCCAAGGGATCGGTCAAAACGGGTAAATTAAAAAAAAATGCAGGCATAGCTGCTGGCGTCCTCTAGTTTTTTTTATAAAAATGTCTTTGATTTTGAATGTTCTTGTTTTCCGTTCAATTATATTACCACGGCAGTGTTCTTCGACAGTGCTGTAAAGCCACAGATTGGTAAAAAAGCGTAGAAATTTGGCATTTTGTAAACACCTATCTATAACGTCATACATCGTAGAGTTCATTTCATTTTGGCATACAATGAATGTAACATTGGATACTACACCATCTAACGATAATGTTTTAACAGCCCTGAGAAACGACTCCAATTTTCCATTACATCAATCAGCTAAAACATGTATTCGCAATACTACAAATACTACCACCAAACTCAACATAAGCACTTCATAACTTCACCATCAAATTTCAAATATACCAATTTCTAAAACCAAAGTTTAGCTGCAGTAATCCAGTGGCTAGTGGAACGCTGTAAGCTTCTTACGTCACTGGATGACTTTCGTCGGCAAACGGTGAACTGAAAAGCTTGGTAATCCAAATGAAATAGATTGACCCCTTTGAGATCCTTTACAAAGTAATTTTAGGATAAAACGAGGACTAAATATTAGTTCGCAGTTTAGTTCGGGAGTTATGTGTATAAACGTTATGTGTGGACACAATTTGTGTGAATCATCTGTACCTTAAATTTATTGAACGAAGTCTGAAATTAGAAATAGCATAGCAGCAGCAAAACATCGCACAGCCAAAACTATGTTTCGCAAGAAAATAAAGTTTGGGGAGCGTAGAGGTGCACTAAGAAAGGGTGCACCCTAGTGCACCCTTTCTTAGTGCACCTCTACGCTCCCCCCAAAAGAAAACCCCTAGGTTTTCTCGAAATTCTCACGTGATCAGGCAGAAAGAGTTAAATTTAAAAAAAGTTGTGAGCCGTCTTTCTCTAGTATACATTAAAAAATATATTTATTTATTTATAGACTCACGCCTGTATCCCCGAAGGGGTAGGCAGAGGTGTAATATTACACCCACATTTTTTAGGCTCGCCCCCTATTACGTGGGGTAATAGGGGGCGAGCCTATTGCCGTACCGGGCACATTACCAGACTCCGTGCTGCTACTGATAATTTCCTAACGGAAAAACCCAATGACACTTTGCCCGACTCGGGAATCGAACCCGAGACCTCCCAATCCCACGCGCACATTTATGCCGCGAGACCAACGAGGCAGTAAAAAATATCCTACAAAATAGAACATATAATGTTTGTATAGAAATATTCAGTTAAATATTCAATTTAAGAAGGATTTATGATATGGAGGCGCCATTATACGTAACAGCATGAATAAAATTATTTCTAGCAAATAAATTCCACGTTGAAAAGATTATACATACGTAATCATCATCATCATCATCAGCCTTTAACAGTCCACTGCTGGACTAGGCCTCTCCTTTGAAAGGAGGAATTGGCCTACTATACCACGCTGGCCAAACGGTTTGGTACAGGGTTTGTATCAAGTTTTCCTTCTCTTACAGAAATATTAAAGCACCTTCGTACAATTTACAAGTTGAATATTCCCAATAAAAGGTATGAAAAATTCTTGAGATCCTTTAAATTATTATCATAGTAAAGAAAAACTTTATTTCGCTTTTTACAAGTTGGAGCCCGTGGCCTGTATTTAACTTAAATTAAAGGCTGAATCTAAGAATACAAACTTTTGTTTTAAGGTAATTAGACTTCAGATAATGTAGAGCAAGCCTTAGACTGAAATTTAGTTTCAGATGTCTTTCTTTTTCTTTTTTTATGTGAGTGTGTTGCCAACTCTGGTGTCGGAGGTTTTAGACCTCCGACATAGTCTAACAATTCTTGTGCAACCAGGACCGACAGCTTTACATGTCCTCCAACACACTGTAGAGCTCAGATTTCAATGGCACATGCGGTCACCCATTCAAGTTGCGACCTATGCAAGCCTTGCGTAACTTTTCCGTCCTATTTCAAAGCGAAGTCACTCTATGAGGTGCAGGATCAATTTGAAATGTCAGACTGTAGTGTGTTAAACGCCTTCATAAGTTTATAGGACACTTACCGTGAATGTAAACTTGACAACTCTGTACCACCTCGTCTGGCCATTGTGATTATGTAGTCACTAGAGGATGCCCGCGCTTACACTCGCGTTACTTAAGACTATTGCTCGATGGGAGCGATGGGAGTGCCATCGCTCATAGCGCGATCTTATAGCCTATGGCCTTCCTCGAGAAATGGGCTATCTAACACTGAAAAAAAAATTCAAATCAGTAGTTCCTGAGATTAGCGCGTTCAACCAAACAAACAAACAAACTCTTCAGCTTTATATATTAGTACTAGAGGACGCCAGCAGCTACGCATGCACATTTTATTATTTATCTGTTTTAACCGATCCCGTGGGTATTTCGTGAAATCCCATCTTAGTGCACCTCTACGGTCCCCAAGGAGCATATATGCCAAATTTCAGCTTCCTGCGCCCAATAGTTTTGGCTGTAGCTTGTCTGTCAGTCAGTCAGTAACGCAAGGATTTTATATATTAAGATTGTTATATTAGTAGTGCTACTGTGAAACAAATTAGGAGATGCCGTTCGACAGTGGACTGCAAAAGGCTGTTAAAAACGTTTTATGTAGACTAAACATCTTTCATTTTACCCTAACACACTAAATTGCCCCGACCGATATTTATGTCATGGTAGAGAGGTCGTCGAAACAAAACGCGCTGAATGTAGACGCAAAACCAAGCCCAGAGCTTTAAATATTAAAAAATATTATGGTTGCAATTTGAAAATAACTTCTCTACCAGGCTATCGTAGTCCACTGCTTGGGCCTTTGTTACGTCACAATAGAATTGAGACTCAATAGGAAGATTAGGCCTGCTATGTCACCTGTATGTATGGTTGGTATAAGTCTTTTTGTCAAGTTTGCCGTCTCTTCGCAAAGATATTAATAGCTTCGTCTATATTCTTCTAAGTCGCCCTTTAAGACACCTGCTGAATAATAAAATTATTAGCCTGGAATTGAAATCATATTCTATCAAACATACCTGTTCAGAACAATCTGAACATATAAAAATTTTAAATTAAATAGTAGTTTTTTATGTTTTAACTGGCAATGCAGTTAAATAATTGTTATTTGTAAAATGGCAACACTGACAAAAATGTAATTGGTTTCTGTGTTGTGTCATTTCTGCTTCTTCCTGTTTGTAAAATCTCTGATGGCGGATTGTATCTTGACTGTTAATTTAATAAAAATCTGTTTTAAAGTTTCCCACGCATATTTTAATTCGTACATGCGTACGGTGGTCCTTCGAAAATTTAATAATTTAGAGTCAGTGCCGAACAGTGTAGTTTTCGACGAGTTTACGCAAAAACCGAGTTCGCCGAGACCGGCTTGCCATACAAGTCGGCATTGTCGGGTTGTTGTACGAGGCCCGCAACTTCGTTCTATATGGCTGTTATCGATAATAACAGTACATTATCAGATGTCCAGAAGTTGTTCTATTTAAGAAAGTATGTAACAGATGATGCTTTGGCAGTCATAGTCAATTTGCCGCTAGTAAATGAATCATACAGGGAAGCATGAAAGTTGTTGGAAAAAAGATTTGACAACAAAGCGCGGTTAATAGGGAATCACATAGGTGTTTTGTTAGATTTGCCTACAATGCAAAAAGGCACCGCAGACTCTATAAGGTCGTTTGTGTCTAAGGTGCAGCAACAATTGCATGCATTGAAAAACCTTGAACAGCCCACCGATACATGGGACATGTTACTGATTTCCATTTTAACCAGAAAATTGGATCAAATCACTAACAGAGCTTATCAATTAGATAGGGATATAGAAAAGATGCCTTCCATGGTAGACTTTCCAAGAAACGTACAGCACACCCAACACCTCCGGACTCGTCGCTGAGCTCCGCCTCGCAGCCGTCGGAACCTGCACCAGTAACGTCGACAGCTGCAGTTGCGCCGAGCTCCAGCGACGAGTATTTCTCTCCGCCGTCGACACCGTCACCTGCGCGGCGGCGTGGGAGAGGCCGGCCACCAGCGTGCTTAGGACCTCGGGGCCCACCGGCCCCCCACAGGGTTCCCGCTGCCGGTGGTAATGTGCAGCGCATGAAGTGGACGTCATCCATAAACGAACAAGTCATGCGCGCATATTTTGGGGCGACAGAGGGGGCACTAACCTCACTGCGTACCGTAGTCGCATGCTGTCTATGTTTCAGGCCTTGGAACCAAGCATCAACGTCACGGCTCAACGACTATCGGATCAGGTACGGGTTATCCAGCGCAGTGGCAAGTTGGATAACGCCGTGCTTGATAGGATTCGCTCAGAGTACTTACATTCGAGCCATGCCAATCCCGTCCGGCCCACACTAACACCGACACCGAGCGCACCGCCAATGGGCGGCAGCGCCGTCAGGGAGGAGCATGACATGGCTGATGATGTAAGTACCCAGTGCAATGAGGAGGTCAAGGACGCTTTGGAATGTGCGATTAGGGACTACCGGTACACGCCATCATCTATTAGGCCTCGCCTACCGCGGTTGCCTTTGCATAGGCGAAATATAGCGCTGGTAAGTGCTCTTGACTCATTATTATCAAATTATTTAGATAATAGTGAGGATCTCGGTGATACACACTCAATCTTGTACTGTACCGCCGTGGCAGCTTGTCGTATAGCTGGTGTAAAGTTTCTTGAAACTGATACCGTTGTACGACAAAGGTCTGCTGTACCGGCGTGGCAGTGCAGGATTGAGCGACGTATTGCCGAGGCAAGGGCACTTATTGGCAAGCTGATCTGTTTTAGGGAGGGGAATACACGCCCTAGGGTAATGCGCTTTGTGAAACGGGCTTTTTCGGGGGCTAATATTAGTCCTCAAGATTATATAGCCCGGGTCACAGAGCGCATTGACTACCTAAAACAGAAAGTCTATGCATGGGCAAACCGAATACGTAGATTTAAAAAACGTGTGGACCGGTACGTCATTAATCGTACATTCCAGAGGGATCAGAGGTGGGTATACAGAAGCTGGGAACGACCAGATCAATGTGTGACTAATGTGCAGCGGCCGGATGCGAACGCCACAGCCATGTTTTGGCGTAGCATCTGGTCGACGCCCATTGGCCATACTGAAGGTGATTGGATGCAAGATGTCGAACGTTCATGCGAACATATTCCTGAAATGGAATGCGTGGCCATTTCTAGCCAGGATGTTGCACAAGCAGTCCGTCCACTATCTAATTGGAAATCTCCAGGCTTGGACGGGCTGCACAATTTCTGGCTGAAGTGGCTACGTAGTTCGCATGAACGCTTGGCATCTCAATTCCAATCAGCTGTAGAATCTGGGTCGTTGCCATCATTTATGATGACTGGAATTACCCACCTGCTCTACAAGACAGGCAGTACTAGCGAGCCCGGCAATTATAGACCGATAACATGTCTACCATCGGTCTATAAACTTCTTACATCTATTCTGAGAGCTAAAATAGCTAAACATGTTGAAGACAATTCTATTATGTCAGCCTCTCAGAATGGATGTAGGAAGGGTGCTCGCGGTACTAAGGAGCTCCTCCTCATTGACATGGCCATTAGCCAACAAGTTCGCCGTAACCGAAAGGATCTGGCGGCATGTTGGATAGATTATAAGAAAGCGTATGACTCCGTGCCGCATACATGGCTTTTGAGGGTGCTAGAGTTGTATAAAGTAAATACTACTCTACGCACCTTCTTAAAGTCATGTATGGGGCAATGGAATACGATTCTTTGCTATCCAGGATGCCGAAGGATCCAGGAGGACGGCGAACGTATTAAAATTGAGCGGGGAATTTTTCAGGGCGACAGTCTGAGTCCCCTTTGGTTTTGCCTAGCCATGAACCCTCTCAGTACATTACTGGAGGGTTCAAGGTTAGGCTATAGGTTACAGAGAGGCGGTCAGGTCGTATCCCACCTGTTATTCATGGATGACCTGAAGTTATTTGCCCAATCTGAGGTCCAATTGCTAGATTTACTAAACGTAACCCAAAACTTTAGTAAGTCTATCAATATGGAGTTCGGTGTGGATAAATGTGCTGTCATTCATGTGAAGCAGGGCAGGATGGTGGAATCTGAGGGGATCCAACTCTCAGATTCCATTAACCTAAGATCGCTTCTCTTAACCGATACCTATAAGTACTTGGGTATGTCACAGGCTTTAAGTATCAATGAAGCTGACATGAAGCAATCGTTGCAAGAGCGTTTCTTTGGCCGCCTGAAAAAAGTATTAAAAAGCCTTTTATCAGGTGGCAACAAGGTTCGTGCTTGCAACGGTTGGGTCATGCCACTTCTTGTATACTCCTTTGGCATACTCAAGTGGACTCAGTCTGAATTGGACGCCCTGGACAGAAGAGTCCGCACATTGTTGACGGCATTTCGTATGCATCATCCTCGTTCATCCGTGATGAGGTTGTACATCCCGCGGAAGTGTGGGGGTCGTGGCTTTCTGAATATCAAGACCCTACACAACCGCGAGGTGTGCAATCTCAAAGAATATTTTCTCCGGGCGAACGGGGACATGCATCGAGATGTTGTCGCAGTGGACAATGGACTCACCCCGCTCAAGTTGGCTAAGGAGAACTGGCGCATACCTGTAGTAGTCAGTACTGATGAGCGCAAGCGTGTATGGCAGAGCAAGGAGCTTCATGGCAGGTTTCATCGGGCCCTGTATGGACCCGATGTAGACCTATTGGCCTCGGTGAACTGGCTACGCTTCGGTGACCTCTTTGGGGAAACCGAAGGGTTTGTTTGTGCAATTGCTGACGAAGTTATCAAGACGAATAACTACCGGAAATATATCCTGAGGGATGGCACTACCGATATTTGCCGTGTGTGTCACCAGCCCGGTGAATCTCTCAGGCATATTGTTTCCGGTTGTTCACGTCTTGCTAACGGCGAGTACTTGCACAGACATAACCAAGTAGCTAGAATCATTCACCAGCAACTTGCTCTGAAATACAAACTTGTAGACATCGAGGTACCATATTACAGGTATGTGGCAGAGCCAGTTCTCGAAAATGGTCATGCCACATTGTACTGGGATCGATCTATCGTCACAGACAGGACTGTTGTAGCCAACAAACCTGATATTGTGGTGATAGATCGATCAGAGCGCCTCGCAATAATTGTTGATGTCACCATTCCTCATGACGAGAATCTCGTGAAAGCCGAGAAAGACAAACAGATTAAATATCTGGACTTGGCTCACGAGATTGTCGACATGTGGGATGTGGACTCAGCAATTTTTGTGCCGATAGTTGTAACGGTTAATGGCCTAATAGCCAAGAGCCTCGATCGTCACCTTAAGAGGCTCGCGTTGGGTGCTTGGGTCAAACGTCTGATGCAAAAGGCAGTACTTCTCGACACGGCACGTATTGTGAGGAAGTTCCTGTCTCTGGAGCCCTAACCACCGGCAGCTTGGACCCTGTGCCCGTTGCTGGTGGGATCCCACGGTTTTTTTTATATTTTTAAATGTATTTAATTTTTTTGTGATATATTTAAAAATGTAATTTAGATTTGATTGATGAGAAATAAATGAATAATAATAATAATAAAATTCGTTTATTTGCTCATCACAATAATATCCTTATGCTAAGTCCTTAACACTAATGACAAGTTTACATAACCTTGTGAGAGAGAGGCTGGTGCCTGACGTAGGCATGTGCAACAACACAGCCTGTATTACAGGTCACCAGTGCCCTCCGTAGTTATTTCACCGGTAGTACTAGACGTTACATGCATAGGTATAGGAAATGGTAGGCATAATTGGAGTACGAGTTAACCAATGAGAAAAAAAGAAATATATATATATGTAAAAAAATTAACTTACACATAATTGTTATAAGACAGGTTACGGATGTACCGGAAACCTTAGTACATTGTTAACTACAGATAATGATGAGTATGAGTGTGTGTGTGATGTGTGTGTATTGAGAGTAAGTGCGTAGTGTTGGTGTGTGTAAGTGTGTAGTGGGCGACAAATTATTTGCAACAAGAGACATTGTTGGGATAATATAGGCAGTTGAGTACTTGAAAAACTATTTTAATAATTATTTATTATTATTTGGGTAAAGTTAATAGGTTTTTTATGTTAACAGATTCATAATCAAGGCCTTTAAGATATTGCGAAACCATAGCTTTGCACTTTGCTTTAAGAGTAGGATAGATGTTTAGTATGTGGTTTAATTTATTATAAAGGTACGGACCGGCAAAGCAGAAAAAGTTACTCGAGATAGCTGTCCTTCATATCTGTTTTTCACATACATTGCCTTTTCGGCGGTTCGGATCGTATTTTTTTTTTTTTTTATATAAGTATAAATATAGACACAATATAATACACGCAACACCATCTAGTCCCAAACTAAGCAGAGCTTGTACTATGGGTACTAGACATTGGATTGACATACATATTTTTAATTATGATAGATATCTTACAGAATGAACATACATACAATATACATTTTTTGTTAGTAAGTATACTTATGAACTATGTTAAAAAAACTTGTACGATGATGCTGTGCGTTCGTGTGGCACTTGTCCGCGGAAGCGACGGAAAACCACACCATTCGGCCAAAAGTCCTCCTTCATGACGACATGTAAATAGCAGGTCGGGATCCGCACCACAAACGCCTTGAAGTTGACATTACGGCGCGACTCCAGCAACTGCACTCTCGGCATGTAATTGGCCTTTTAACGTACGTACTCCGCGATGTCCCCCGCCGTCGTGGTGTAGTGCAGGCGAGAGATGTACACGGGTGTGTTCGGTGCGGCGGCGCGCAGGTTTGCACCAGGCTCCACAGGAGCCGTGCCGCAGCAGTTCTTGACGGTTTTCTGACGACGCTTCTTTTTCTGCACCATCACAAAACCATCATCAGCTACCTCGTTCCTCAATGCCTTCTGCGGCATAAACTTCTTAGTAGCAGCAGGGGTGCTAGCAATTACTCGCTGCGCCTCTTCTTTTTTAGGTCGCGCGGCGATAGAGGAAGCCGCGGGGACGGGGGCAGGGCTGCGCGGCGCTCGGGTAGCGCACTCAGCAGTCACAGTATTCCGCGGCGACAAAACTGCTGACGCGAAACTTTGGACTGACGTATCAACGCACGCCCCTCGGCGCGTGTTGATGTTACTACGAGCCGGTGACCCAGTTACTGCAACTGCATTACGTAGGTCGTCCACCTCCGTGCGCAAGTGTGCGACGGTTTCCTGGGATGCTTCCAATTTCTTGTTCACATCCGCTAAACTTGCCTTAAGAAAGACGATGTCTCTCAAGAGGCTTGTGACATCGACGTGGTCGAAGATGATGGGAGGCAACTTGTTAAAGTCCCTAGCCACAAACGTCGGCACGTCGTCAGGATCGGTCTCCTTCAGCAGCGTGATAATATCCTGCAGACTTTTCTTCGTCCCATCACGCCTGCGGGACACCATCTGATCGCATTTGTTTATGGACCTGTACGCAAGCAGCTTGGAGCATTGCATGTTGTTTTAAGACAATCTGTAGGATAAATGTCTGTCTGACTGTAAGAATATCCCATTTCTTGTACAGGTCCACAGTGGGAAAACGATAAGGAAGACTAGCACCAACTTTAAGGATTGCACGTTGGGCCCGCTCGACCTCTATGAGGTGCGATTTAGCAGCACCACGCCAGGATATGATGCAATAACTAATCAGAGAGTGGGCTGAGGCATAGTACACCATCTTGATCGTGTTTTAATTGGCAGAGTTTCTTAAATTTTTAAAAATATAAATTAATTTACGCAATCTTGTTACCAAAGCGGTTATGTGCGGTTTAAAAGAGAGAGTTTAATCAACAATAATACCGGGGTATTTTATAGAGTCAGTTCGCTTAAAGAATGGGCAGGTGCAGTCAGATTGGTCTAGTTGGCACTGATGAGCTGTGATAGTTGATGTAGATGGTAGCAAGAGGTTATCTCTGTATGCGGAAGTCACATATTTGGTTTTGGACACATTAAGAGTTAGAACATTTCTTTGCAGCCAGGAACTAACCCTATTAAAACCAATTTGTGCATTGCTAAAGACGTCATCCCAGTCATCACCACTAAATAGGAGAGCGGTGTCATCGGCAAAAGTGATAATTTTACCATTATGGAGCTGGAGACGACAGAGATTGTTAATATAGACCAGAAATAAAGTCGGGCCGAGTATGCTCCCTTGAGGAACTCCGTATTCAATAGGGAGCTCATCACTCAATCTGTTATCTATCTTGACTCTCTGTCTTCGGTCAGTTAAGTAGTCCTTCAATAATTTCAGGGGCACACCTCACAGACAGGAGGGACAGATACTGTATCAAAGGCTTTGGCCAGGTCTATAAATATCGCCAGGGACTTCTTTTTGTGCTCAAAGTTGGTTACAACTGTATCCAAAAGTTCATGAACTGCATCATTAGTTGACTTACAACGTCGAAACCCGAATTGGGCAGATGAAAGCAGGCTGTTAGTCTCCAAATAACTTATAAGACGGCTATTAATTAACCTTTCCAAGATCTTGGATAGTGTTGGCAATATGGAGATTGGCCTGTAGTTATCAACATAGTCTCTGTCCCCACTCTTATGGATAGGCTTAATTTCAGCTATCTTAAAAGCTCTTGGAAAAATACCACTTGATAAAGCCAGATTACAAACGTGGGTTATAGGAGGGACAAGAACATTTATGTGTCTCTTCAAGATTGACCCCGAGATTCGGTCAAAACCTACGGCACACTTGTCTTTTAGCCGTAGAATGAGCTGCTGTATCTCAGATTCATCTGTTGGTAAAATAGCAAAAGATTTTGCGACTATATTTTTAGAGCTTTCGTTTGATGATGAACAGGTAGTGGTAATTATCTGTTCTGCAAGATTTCTACCAACATTAGCGAAAAAGTTGTTGACGTTATTAATAGCTTCAGGATTATTTGGATTTACTAGACAGGTTGAGTGATCGGTCTGTTTGCTTGAGCCAGTCATTTTCCTGATTACTGCCCACAATTTTTTCTTGTTGCCTCCCACTTTTACAATTTCACCTTTCTGGAAACAATTTTTGGCTTTTTTTAGCAAATAGTTGCAGTAATTGCGATAGCGCCTATATGTTACTCTCAATGTCATATTTTCAGGATCTCGTTTTAATTTTTTGTCCAGGTTATCCCTGTTTTTCATACAACGAAGAAGACCTTTGGTGATCCAGGACTTACTAAAACGTTTTCTTTTGGGAAAGCAGACTTGCTTAGAGTTATCACAAATAGCAGAAGATAAGCTGCTTATGAGGATGTCTGTAGCTATATTAACATCGTTGCAGTCAATAACAGATTGGAAATTCATATTCTGAATAACTGTATCGAGGGAGTTAAAATCAATAATTTGGGTTGTACTATTACGATATTCCAGGGACGATTTTAAGGTAAAACAGGCGGCTACACACTCGTGGTCAGTGATGGAGGATTAAAAAATAAGGCAAGTAGCGTCCATTGTTGTTTTTATCATTAGGTGGTCTAGATAGGTGCTGCGATGTTGACCATGTCGTGCAGGCAAGTCATGACCTGGGAGCAAGTCATGGCTAGCTAGAATATTTAAGTACTCGTTTTTACTGCAATGCTATTTGGACCTATGTCAATATTCATGTTTTTGTATGTCCTTAATTTTGATAGAAGAAGATCCAGCGAATCTATGAAGTTGGAGGGGTTTTTATGACTCGGAGAACGACAAATACCTAAAAGACAAGTGTCCGAACTTAGTTTTAACAACAGACAGCTTGCATCGTTAAGTTTCGGTTCTTCACCCATTACAGTTAGATATTTATTATAGTAAATAACAACACCTTCACTTTTGGTTTCGTTGTAAATGGATGATAAGGAGGTAAAATTATCTAGTGTTGGAATATATCTAGCTGAGGGCAGCCTACATTCCGTGAGTACGAGGATATCCCAATTCAAATCAGATCGTTGAAGGAAGGTGGTTAGGTTAGACATGTTACAAGATATGCTCCGTATGTTTTGGGTCATGATATTGATTGAGTTGCGAGAAGATACATATTTGGACGCGTTAGTTATGTCACATACAAATGAATTAGCTACCTTAATAGAGTCTAGTTCCAATGTAAAATTTTCTATGTCTTGCATTTTAAATGAGAGATAAAGATTATGTCACGTTGTAAACGTGACAAATTTAGGGTATTTAGATGAAAAGTTGGATTCGGAACAGACTCTTTTCTCAAAGCAACCAGCACACATGCGTGATTCAAATTACGCGTTAAGAATTTGTTCTTGTTCTCGGTATCCTGCTTAGGAATATTGCGTATTTCAATAGTGGTACAGCAAGATTTCTTTTCATGTTTTTCCAGCTGATTTTCGAGTAAGATGATTCGGGATTTGTGTTCTTTGTTTTCCTTTTCAATAGAATCAACTTTCAGGAGGCGATCTTGGTGTTGTTGGGTTAATGCAGCGATAGATTTTTGCAGTTCCTGGTTTTGGGACAGAATCGCAGAAAGAGTGGTATTAAGTTGATCAAACTTTTGGTTTTGTTGCATTTTTATGTCTGTTATCATTTTTTTTAGTTCCAGTAATGAAGACGAAGGCTGCTCTTCAGATGTTCGCTTTTGACGCTTCGTTATCTTAATATATAAAATCCTTGCGTTACTGACTGACTGACAGACACGCTACAGCCGAAACTATTGGGCGCAGGAAACTGAAATTTGGCATGTATGTTTTTTGGGGATCGTAGGGGTGCACTAAGAAGGGATTTCCCGAAATTCTCACGGGATCGGCCAAAACGGGTAAATTAAAAAATAATGCAGGCGTAGCTGCTGGGGTCCTCTAGTAAATAATTATCCTCCGAGCCAGCCCCATCAGGCTTATGTAGGACTGGGTCAGACTTGTGAAGCATAGCAGGGGCTACTATCTTGAGTGTATCTCTTGGAGGCGAATGTTGGACGGATATATTTATCTAAGATAATACTATCGTTGAAATAGCGCCTGCCAAAATACTTATCAAGTATGTAACTGTGTGTTGCTCAGAAAGAACTATGAGGTGCTTTTAAGCAGTAGTGAAAGGTGAACGGGGCGTGTCCTTGAATGTGACGTACTTAGGTAAATCGTGCAATGGGACTCACGTTAATATCCTCGTCCTTTTCAACGCGTTGACTTCTCGCTCTGTATCCGGACGATGTCCACTGCGCGATGCGCTCCCGTTTGATTTGTTGATGTTATTTTTGAAATTATTTTTAATTAATTGACAATAAATATTTGTGAATACGTCTGTACTGTACAGAGTCCGCGGGGAAAGGGGGCAATGTAAAACTTGCAGATGATGATTTCAATATCCCAGCAGAGATTTCTCTGTTGTTAGATGTGGATATCTATTATTGTGTTTTACTAGATGGTTGTATAAAAATCCAAAATGGCCCAGTTTTGCAAAATTCCTGAAAAAGTGACTGAAAATGTTGAAGTAAGTAATGTAACTTGTGAGATTCGCTCTAATTTTGCTATCCATGATGAGAAAAAGTTAGAAAATATTATGGAAAATTTTTGGCTGACTGAAAAGTTACTCGAGCCTGCAGGGAAGAGTTGTGATGAGTTTCAGAAGGCTGAAGAAAGTTTGCAGAAGTCAGTGAGTCTGAAAGACAATCGTTTTCATGTTGATATGCCTCTCATCACTCCTCTGGAGGAACTGCAGCTCGGTGATTCATTTTCGGTTGCTTATCAAAGATTTCTCATGTTAAAGAAACGATTTAAATCAAATCCTTTGTTGTTAAAGCAATATAAATTGTTCATAGATCAGTATGTAGAGCCGGGACATGCTAAAGAGGTGGATTTTGCGATGTACGATATTGATAGAGATCCTGTCTATTTTCTAGCACATCATGCTGTTATCAACGAGGCAAGTAAGACGACCCGACTCCGCGTGGTGTTTGACGGTAGTATGAAGGCGCGCAGCCAGGTGTCCCTCAATGACGTCATGCTGAATGGCCCTGTGGTACAGAGTGAGCTTTTTGACATTTTAATATTGTTCAAGACCTACATGTTCACACTAGTATGTGACATTCAAAAGGCATTTCGCAATGTTTTCATAAACAGTCCACAAACTTGCCTTCAGAACATTCTTTGGCGAGATGATCCCAGGAAGCCTATCAGCTGTTTACAGCTTCAGACTGTCACTTATGGTTTGAAGGCCTCTACTTTCTTGAACTCTCGGTGCCTACTTGAAATGGCTAATAGGTACCAAGGTGATTACCCACTTGCTGCTCAAACAATGATCAAAAATACTTATGTTGATGATATTTTGTGTGGATCGGACAATGTAGAGCAACTTTGTGAACTCAAAACTCAATTAGTAAAGCTTCTCAAGTTAGGTAATTTTTCATTGCATAAATGGTGCTCCAACAATCCAGAAGTCATAAATGACATTCCAAGTGAGCAAAAACAGTTTGAAAATGTAGACATGAGTGGAGATAACCTGGTCAAAACTTTAGGTTTGATGTATGAAATCACTTCAGACACTTTCACCTTTTCCAGCCCCATAATAGAGGGAGGGCATAACTTAAATTCAAAAAGAAGAATTCTGAGCTTCATAGGAAAGATGTGGTAGCAAAAATGTTTATGCAAAGCCATGGTCTTTAAAAATAGGATGGGATGCTATAGTTCAACAAGAACAGTTTCTATACTGGAACAATTTCTTACATAAGTTGAAACTTATGGGTAAGATCACAGTAAAAAGATGTGTCAATAATAATGATATTCTGAATGTAGAGTTGGTGGGGTATTCTGATGCATTACTTAAAGCCTTCGGCTGTTGCCTTTATTTAAGAATCAATGGCTGCACGGTTGGCGTAGTGGTTTAAGCGGCCGCCTCACCGCTTGACACTGCGCCGAGTGTTGTGGGTTCGATCCCCACACGAGGCAACACTTTGTGTAATTCACAAATTGTTGTTTCGAGTCTGGGTGTTCATTGTGTCCGTTAGTTGTATGTTTGTAAAGTCCCCCGCGACACAGGATTTAGTCCTAATGCGGGAGTTGTCTTTAAAAAAAAAAAAAAGAAATATGGTTCAGTGCAAACAGAATTACTCTGCTCTAAGTCTCGTGTTGCTCCTTTAGGCAAAAGCCTCATAATTCCTCAACTAAAGCTCAGTGGTGCTCTTCTCCTGGCACAGCTAGCACAAAGGGTTGGTAGAGTCCTGATGGGTAGGTTCTCCCAAGTAGAGACATTTTTGTACAGCAACTCCCAAAAAGTGTTAGCTTGGATTAAGTCAGGCAGTGTAAAATCCAATATTTATGCCAACAATAGAGTCAAGCAAATTGTAGAGCTAACTGATCAGAATAAATGGGGATTTGTGAAAACAGGTGACAATCCTGCAGATTTAGTTTCGAGGGGAATATTGCCGCACAAGTTGCAACAAAGTTCATTGTGGCGGCACGGGCCAACCTACTTACCAGACAAACAATATACACACTTAGGCTTAGAAAACTTTAAATTGCCTGACTTATTCACAAATGTTGCTCATCATTTGAGCAAGATTTACCATGCAATGTGACACAGGTAGAGCCATCATTTGCAGTCAACTTGTTTGAAAAATATTCAAACTTACATAAATTGCAGAAAGTAGTAGGATTTATTTACAGATAAAATAACAGACAGTAACTTAACACCTCAAGAGCTTCGCGACTCAATATCAATTATTGTGCGTTGCACTCAAAAAAGTTTGGTAAAGAGGTAGAGTCACTTGCTGCTGGAAAAATTATAAAGACAGGTATAGGTAGTCTCTCTCCTTTCCTCGACAAAATAGGCGTCCTTAGAGTTGAAGGTAGGCTCGATAATGCCAGGGAAATGTCGTTTACAAAACTTTTAATAAATAGTAAGCATTTGCGACTTTTACTCGCCGGTCCCAGATTAGTCTTGAGTTCTCTTTCATAGAAGTACTCTATTGTAAATGGTATCCGAGAGGTCAAGAAAGTGGTGCGCAAATGTATTAAATGCTTCAAAATAAAAGCTGTGGCTGCTAAGCAATTGATGGTCTCCGTCCCACAGGAAATAATTACAGCGTCCAGGCCATTTCAGCATGTCGGCGTTGATTTCTGTGGACCCTTCGATATGAAGGTAGCTAGGATTAGAAAGCCTATTGTAAAGAAATGTTACATCGCACTATTCGTCTGCTTTGCTATCCATGTAGAGCTTGTATCAGACTTGACAACTGAAGCCTTTTTAGCATGTCTCAAGCGCTTTATTTCGAGGCGTGGCATGCCCACAAATATATTTTGTGATAACGCTAAGACTTTTAAAGGAGCGTCCAATGAAAAGAAAAAGTTGTATAACCTACAATCTTCCAAAAGTCACAGGGATGCTGTAGATGGGTTTTGCTTCCAGCATTTAATAAATATAGGTTTATACCTAGTTATTCACCTGAGCTTGGAGGGTTGTGGGAAGCAGGTGTTAAAAGAGTTAAACATCACCTAAAGTGGGTTGTAGACATAATATGTTTAACTTTTGAAGAACTTTATACAGTCATTGTTCAAATCGAGGGAATATTAAACTCTAGGCCTCTACTCTCCACAAACTCTGATGAGTATTTAACTCCTGGTCATTTTCTAATTGGAACAGCTTTGACCAGTTGGAGTAGATTTAACAGACATTTCAGTCAATAGATTAAAGTTTTGGAATCTTTGCACTAAACTTAAACAAGATTTTTGGAAATCATGGTCTAATGATTATATCAAACACAGCTGCAAAGCCGTCCCAAATGGAAATACCCAGAACCAAACCTCAAAGAAGGTGATTTGGTTATTGTAAAAGATTTTAATACTACTCCTTTAGTATAAGATGGCTCGTGTTGTGAAAACCTATCCAGGTAGAGAGAGTAATGATGAAAAACAAAGTGTATAGAAGGTCAATAAAACGGCTCTGTCAGCTACCTTTAGAATTAAGTTCAAGCCGGCCCCAATATGTTAAATTAAATAGTAGTTTTTTATGTTTTAACTGGCAATGCAGTTAAATAATTTTTATTTGTAAAATGGCAACTGTTTAGAGTTACCGTAGGTAGGTAGGAAATTGTTCAGGGTGCGCAGTGGAAGTTTGTAATACATCCACCTGATCACGGTAAAGCAAAGACCTAAACACCCATACTGCGACTGCACAGTGAATTACAACTATCAATATTAATAAAATGTCTTACCAAATCTTCACTGGATGTCAGGCTTGGAGCTAAGTTATACACATCATACAAATATATTGGCCAAAATAGATGAATGACGTATCTTATACTTAGCTACCACAGGGTCCAGTTCGGCAAAGTCCTACTCCTCAGGCACCAAACACGGATTCACACAAGTTACAATGTTCGAGATGACACTATTTTTATCACAAATAAACCGGTGCCGGTTATTGATCCAAGAAGCGGCTTCACACGGGTTTTTTGGTTTTACACAAATACAAAATCAAAACCGCGCTCACAAAACGCAATCTGCCAGAGCAAACAGAAAGCTAGGTTTTTTCACTGACCGCGGGAAACGAACAAACTATTCGCGAAGCTACCAGGATGTGCTTTTCAAAAGGCGATCAATTTATTTCAATAACAAAACCACGCGAGAGAGACAAAAACGGCGAGAGCGCAAGAAAATTTTCAGAAAACGGAGATGAATGACAGTTCAGTGTGACCATAGTCAAAATTTACAATAGACTAAACTAAACGTTAGTAAATCGATACAATCGACTTGACCTATCACAAATAATATTTCTATTTCAAACAGCAACACTGACAAAAATGTAATTGGTTTCTGTGTTGTGTCATTTTTGCTTCTTCCTGTGTGTAAAATCTCTGATGGCAGATTGTATCTTGACTGTTAATTGAATAAAAATCAGTTATAAAGTTTCCCACGCATATTTTAATTCGTACATACCAGACATAAGCCAATTAAAAAAAATGTAAGATTTACCTAACTGAGTAGATGAAATGTGTATGTAGAGAAAAACTGATAAATCATTATTTTAGATATAGGCGACTTCTTAACATTATAAATATCACTATTTATTACTGGGTTATTTATCAACCATTATGTTTGGTTGGATACCAATCTTTTAAAAAGTACCTCTTGTCATCGCCAAAGCTTTTACAAACATAACCAAAATAAACAAGCCGTCAACCGTCAAGTCAAATCAAAACTAAGATTCAAACCCTTAGATTAAGTAAAATTGATAGACCAATAATTTCATCCTCACGTCAGTGTCCAACATTGCTATACAGGATATTATCCATTAGTACATTGATGTTGCTATTGCACTATTCCGTCGATAATTGGTACAGATAAGCGAACGGCGGGCAAACGGACAAACGACTAATTGTTGCGATAATCAGACACATTTGATGTGCACAAATAACGTGAAATGTAGCAAGCTGTTTAGAATCTTGATAGAAATAAACAAGTTAAATTACTATTCCCGTGGTGCTTATAAGAGTTTTTAAGTAGTAAGCGTAATAAAGAATTATACCAGATTATATTATTAAACGAGTCTTTATAGCGTTTTGAACTTATTTAAAGTAGTCACAATACTTTTTATGACATACTCCTTGCCCCTTGGCTTTGCGTTGCACCTTAGGTATCGTGAAATTTCCACCTTGGCATTACTGAATGGTTTGCCGCGCAATAGGGATTTAAATAATATGTATAACTGAACATTGACGAAAGAAAGTTCTTCAATAAGACTGTGCTGCCCTACCATTCTTTCATTAGGACACTGTAATGTCCTTCGTCCAGGTGCCCAGAAAATAGCAAGTTATAAACAATTTCGCCAGTACCATAGTCACTAATCGTATTACTGTTTTCCAGGTGAACTCCGAATTGACACTCGGGATATAGCTCACTTACACTCTGAAGTTCAGCATGCCCTGCGTACTGTCCATTGGCACCCATCACACGTTTGTAATCTGTTGCATTTGTAATGGTCTGGCCATATGCTTCGTCCCCAACAATGAAGTTACTATATATACATTCCACTTATTGACTATGTTATCAACAGTGGCCAAACGAATTTCATAATTTTTATTCTCACTTCCATATAAACAATAAGAAATTGCGCGGAATAAGCAATTGCCGTCACCAAGAATGGAAATCACTTGAAAACAAAATTGTTGATGGTAGAATTAACCAAATCTGAACCCGTTACCACCCGTATTTTTTTTGCAATAGGAGGACCATCCGGTACCAAATCTCCAACAGGGCCGTCATTGACCAAAATTCTTTGTTCAAACTTTCTCTGAGCATTTTTCAATTTCCTTCCAAGAACCATCATTATAATTGAAAACACAACTACTCACAAAAAATACGCTATTGAATCAGAAACTTAAGTAACTCACTTACGCTAACTTCACTTTTTTCTTTATCTGTCAAAATTTGAAATTTAGAAAAACTACTTTTTAATAAGTAAGAAAATAGGTTTTATTTCTGTTATCCAGCTAAATTCATTTGCTTACTGCATCACTCACCTCGCTTCGCTCCGTTCGCAATGCAGAGCGCCCCAAAAATCACACTACTAACATGATCTGCGATACGGACGGTTGGCATTAGAAGTATAATATTATTTCATTCATCGATGCATCGTAATACTGGTAGCATAGTAACAATGTTTTTACTTGGGATGACATAATATAAACAACATTCTCAAGTTCGTTCGACGCGCTCAGTGCGGCTCGGGCACAGCGATGCATTCATAATAATTTATATGTACATACTGTTATCTTTGCACCGCTCGTTGATAATTTTAATGAATGAATGCAAAATCTTAACAATGTTGAAAGTAGAATCGGGTGGCTCCCGGGTTCGATTACCGGGTCGGCCAAAGTGTTATTGGGTTTTTCTGTTAGGAAATTCTCAGTAACAGCATGAAGTCTAGAAATGTGCCCGGTACGGCAATAGGCTCGCCTCCCTATTACGTGGGACTTAAATATATCTGGCGAAAAGTGGGTGTAGTAATACACCTTTGCCTACCTCTTCAGGGTTACAGGCATAAGACTATGAATGTATGTACTTATGAATTATATAATTGTTTTATCCACAACTAGCTTTTGCCTCTGACTTCGTCTACATGGAACTTGAACCCACGGTCACTCGGATTCCAGGTGATGGTGTATTTAATTAAAAATACTCATTTACCTATTACCTATTAATCATTTTAATTGAACTTTATGATAATAGTTACTTGCAAATGAAAGTAACCTGGCACTTCTTTTCATGTTGCTGGTTATTTTACTTCCACTTCACACCACAAGTCTAACACATTCTTTCTCAAACGTTCATCTACAATTACAAAATCAATCATACTTATTCTAACATTCTTAGCCTCACGCGTATACATGTGTATCCTTTGGTGATCAAACATGGTGTTTGTCACACAAAGGCTCCACTCTAAACAAACCTCAAGCAAAACTTTTCCATTTTCATTCACACTCTCATCACCAAATCCACCTAAAACCCTTTCAAATCCATCTCGTTTTACCCCCATCCCCCATCCATTGAAATCACCTAACAAGATCAATCTTTCGTTATCCTTACATTTCCTCAAAATCGCTCTTAAGTTCTCCCAAAATTTTGCCTTTCGTCTTGTTCTTGTTGTGTTTACGCCCCGGTCAATATAGTAGCGGGTATGCCGCTACTATATTGACCGGGGCGTAAACCCCTACAATAAAGAGACGAGTAAGTCCTACTTTCATTCTCATCCACAATAGTCTAGCATTTACACATTCATATTCCTTAACGCACTCATTCATTCGCGCAGACAGTATTAAACCAACTCCCTTGCAGGCTCCGGTGGTCTGGTGGACTGTCTACCCCAGACCAATAAGCCGTGTAGCTGTCATGCTTGGTAGGGCCACAACCTTTCCTTTTTGTCTCATTCACACATAGAACATCAATCTTTCTATCATCCATCATCTGGCATACTTCATTCAATTTACCATCCATTCCTCCTCCAACATTTAATGTTGCAAACCGGCTTTCCGTAGGCCGCTTTTCGCCCTCGCGGGAAACGAGACGTGATTATTTTCAGTTCTCATAGCGTTCCCACGAGTAATAGGGATTTAGAATGTCCATCCCCGCAGCTGTATATAATACTAGCTGTGCCCAGTGACCACCAACACATGCACCCTCCGTTAGCGAACAGCTTGCCCTCTGGCCATGAATCCCTCGGCACGGGTCGGTTGAGACCTTGGATTGGGGTATGTTTTCGGGTATGCTCCCTGAATGTTGGTTTTATTTCGGAGTTTTCCTTCTCCTAGACGGGTTGCCATCCAAGGCTAACGAGGTCCATCCCCCCGAATGAGCCCCGAAAGGCTTTTATGGTAATATAATACGATGAGTAAAGTAGTTTTAAAGAGTTGGTGAAAAGACGGTTGGTGAAAGTCTATAGTTGGTGATTTTACGTACTACGTAGTAAAAGTTATTACTGTTAATATAATGCAATAAAGGTAAACCTTTTTCATAGTATTAGGTTATCACACGATCTGCCGCCCGCCTGATGGTGACCAACCCGTTATAGTACTTCAACGCTGATAAAGTCAATCATGCTAGCATAGGTTATCCTCGTCATGTTATCCATATCTTTTTTATATTTCTTGTTCCCTACTATAACAGTTGGTAAGATTTTGCACGTACTTACTCACCTCACCAAAAGCGGCCTTTGGACCACTACAGGACATACTTGGTGCTGAGCTGGCTACCATAATGTGCAGTTTGCCAGTGCTCCCACCAAGCGGCAACAAACAATGAAATATGTAATTCTTTATTAAATTGTGGATGATGAAACATCTCTGTCGACGGTTTCTATATTTTAATATCTATTTGTTAATTTTACATAGTATGTACCTAAACCTGCCAATGTATATTATTTAATAATTAAATTTAGTTTGTGTTTATTATAATGCATGCTGTTGGCATTCCGAAAATAATAGCAAATTATATGAATATTTTCATTACAGGATTAAAAGTAAAATATTTACCTACTATACGTCTATCTACATGCTAAATAATTTACAATTTGCTCTTGGATACGCAAGGGCTTTGTTATGTAGATAGTGATTGCGACATGTAGGTATAGCGGTCATGCAATGAATACTGTATTGTTATATACATGACACTTTCAGCACGAAAGTGATATCTATAAAGTATTTTAACTTCATACAATCGGGCGGAACGCGATTTATACTTACAAGCCTCGGGCAATGTGCCTGTGCATACCAAGCCCAAGGCGCTTTGGTACACACTTAGTACTGAGTGCGTACCGAGCCCGAAGCGTGTAGGTATAACTCGCGATCCGACTGTTTGTTTACACTGTATAGATAAATTTATCTATACAACTTTTCTGTTATCTATTCAGACCTCAATATCGAAACTAAAAGCACCATAATTTCAGTATTTAGGGCGCGGGCTGTCGGATAAGTATGATCTCAGCAAAAAGACACAAGATGCGCGTTTTGGTTTAAGGTTCTCACCATGCCTCGTTTTTCCCCTCATGAATTAGCGTCAACCACCCAAGCAACATGCAGAATCTACTAGCAAACTTACAGTACAATGCATTTTTACTATGAGACGTTTATTTCTCAACAAATTTAAATTCACATTAAAATAAAAAATACAAGCAAAATCTTTATGTACTTTAAACAAGCGCAATAGTGTTTAATACAGTTAAATGTATCACAAATTTTATGAGCGATAAGTGCTTTCATAAGATAAGCTTTAGCTATAAGATGTTATTTTTATGAACAAAGTGAACAAACAAATTCGTACGTACGATCTTAAAATGTTCGCCGGCTAAAAGTGGCTCCTTGATAAATTTAAGTTTATGTTGTTTTTAGAAAAACGTAGGGATATTAGTGTAACTTAAGAGCTTGTAAAAATCCCTTAAAATATAAGTTTACAAATGTTTGAAAATAAATCTGATACATAAATTGTTTAAGCTCTAAATCTAATACTAAACCCTCTCGCTCCAAAAGTAATAAAATATAATACTTTAGGAACAATATAATAATGAAAATTTTATTTATATCAAACATCTACCTTTACAGCTACAAGGTAAAACTCTTATATTTTAGGTTTTTTAGTACTCAGTAAAAGGCATGTTTTGTTACTTTATTATTGCAAAAAATAACGCATATAGTAAAAAATATTTGGGTACTCAAGATTGCCTTGTAAGAAAATTTACTATACATTATCAGCATTGGCAGAGTAAATTAAGTAGTAATAAACGGTAACCTATGTAATTGTGGTTACCTTTCAGTAATGGATTTCAATTGCGTAATTATGTGTGATTATAACGTTATAATTGCCGCCATGATTCAGTATTTATAATTATGTGTACATGACCCAACCAAATTTTTTGAGTTCCCTGGGTTTAATCATGAGTTGTCATCATCAGATGATATCACGTATCACTGCAAATTAATCTTAGTTGTTTTCGACATATGTTTGAGATAAGTATAATATACAAATACAAAAACATTACTGTCGAAATGTGGGTGTGAAATACACCTCTGGCTACCCCTTCGTGGATAAAAGGCGTGAAGTTATGTTATGTTACAAATACAAATATACCTACTTATCAATGATATTCACTTTATGAGTTTTTATTATTCATGATCACCTAGGCAACAAAGCGAATATACATTTTTGGAGCAACCATATAAAGCTGCACCTTGGCTTCTAAAAACACGTATATCTTGAACAATTGCTCACTAAGTGCAGTAACTCTTCTAGCGGATTAATGGTTCATTATTCTGCAGGCTTCCCAGGTACCTGTATCTTTACGATGGTTTTACAACGGAGCCCCGCCAAGTTATTGGTCTTCAAACGTGGTATGTAATTGTGTTTCTTGAAATGTAACGTGTCGTAAGAGAGTTCAGTTGTTCATGAGATGTGTTTGGGGGTAGGGGGTACTTATACCCGTTAATTTAACAGTGGTTGCAGTAAGGGCTTTTGAAGTGGTTATTTTCACATTCAACATATGTAAGATCTCATATCTTTGACATTGAAGTGAGGTTTCTCAAAACTTACAGAGGCGTGACGTGATATTAAAATGTCGTAACACAACATTGCTCGTTTAAATGCTTGATGATTTTCTCTGAAGCGTAGAACAGCCATTACTTCTGAAATATTTAGAGAGGGAGAATTAGCGAGCAATAAATTGGAGAAACTGAAAATGTTCATGTATATACGAGTCTCAGGCGACAATCTTGTGTTGTTGCATCCATGCCGTGAGAAAGCTTTTATGGACACATACTATGCTGCCGTTAATGGAACAATGTTGTTTTTCTATTGTGTTAGGTCACGATGAAAATAAATAATAAAATGATTGCAGTATTGGCGATAAGAAGTGGCAAATATTAAAACTAAAACCTTTATGCTGGTCATAAATTACTTATAGGAAAGTTTGACTTTGATCAAAGATTGCACAAATGACGTGGTTCTTCATGTGATCGCCTTGCCACTGAAAAATAGGATTGTGTTGATTGCCACACTGGACAACACTTTATAATTGTTTTGTCTAATAAGACAATGCCCGCACTAGGAATAAATCCTGTGACGTGGGTGACATTATTACCAACGGACACAAAGTGGTATACTTTGTGTCCGTTGGTGATAATGTCTCGAAACAATAATTTATGAATCCCACAGAGTGTTGTCTCGTGTACGGATCGTGGCCGCTACAACCACTACGCCATTCGTGCAGTCAAACCTCTTTGTGTGTTTGTATCTATCGTCTGTATGTTTCAAAAGTCTATTTTTGTAGCCATTTCAGAAGTGTAGAATCGTCATTTAAAATAGTACCAATGCTCATTGAACCTTACTTTAAACTCTTGTTTATAAAATATTCTACACTCATTTATACTGAATGACTGATAGCTCTTAAATCAGCCAAATAGCTACATAAAACTTCTTCAGCTTGCATGTATCTAACATGTAGAATGTGCTGTTCAGTAGCCAGTAAGTCATATACTAGGTTGTCAGTAAATTCAACGCAACTTGTAAGCAGGCTAATAGACAAGCAATCTGGATGTACATTGTCAAACGTGTCATATTGTAGTACAAGTGTCTGATTTGAGCTTAAGCTGTTTATAGGAGATTAGGAGTGGGATGGTCGATTACACAGTTAACTTGATAGAACCTGTCCTAGAGACAAGAAATAAGAAAGTGGGTGGGAAAGCAAACGAGCCGGCCGCGGCCGACCTCGTAGGACATTCGTCGACCAAATTGGTGACGTTCTGGAAAACGGGAAGGTCCTAAGCACCCGGAACCGGCGAGCATGTATGAACAGAGTAATGAATGTAGAGGAAGCGCGTGAGGTTTGTAAGGATAGATGCAAGTGGCGTTCCGTTGTCTCTGCCTACCCCGACGGGAACAAGGCGTGAGTTTATGTATGTATGTATGTATGTATGTCTTATGACTCCTGCAACGTATCCATTGAATCCCAAGCTAGGTACGCCGAACTATTATTGTTATTTATAGCTACTTTACCATGGCTGCCGTCCTTTAACTATACCCCGTTAACCCTCAAATGGTCGATTTTGAGTTTTGAATGCAAAGTATTACAGTTTTAAATTCTCTATCTTTCTGTCTAAGAACCATATCTCTATCACTTACAGTTATAGAGATATTAAAACATGATTTACCATTAAATGACAAAATATGCAACAAATGCTTGACTATAAACTGACTATACCACGCTTCTTAGCTTAATGCACGTTTAATTACCTTAGTTTCGAAATTCGCCTAATATTTTTTTAATTTTTTAGTAGCTTAAACCACGTTAATTGAATATTCTTCACTACAAGTACACTAAAAGCGTATAATTTGTTTATAGTTAAGGATAAATTTTGATAATACATGAATAAAAACAATGCTATAAACTATTTATGATGAAAACCTTATCTTAATTCTGGTTAGACGACCGTAACGGTATTTTTGTCAAGTAATCGTAAAACTTCAATTTTCTCAAAACAATTAGTAAAAAAGCGTTGTTTACTTCTAACATGGAATTTATTCAAAAAAATATTAGTCATTCTTAACTTAATAACGGCTAGCCCACGTTCCCTAACTAGAAACACGTTATCCGTTTTTCGCGCTTCATTAATTCCGGGAGTGTGCGGGGATGCCATATGCGCGCGAGTATGGGATATGCGCGGAGGGAGGTTTGCCATTCTGCTCGGAGAGCTTATAGCGTGCAAGCGTCCGTCAACACATCGTGTTCCCGCCAAAACTCAAATATGTCGGGGAACATTACGAAAAAAACATTCGGTGAAATTTTAATTTTTTTGTGTAATAATTAATATTATCTTCCTTAATATCTCCACTGAGTTTGAGGGAAGAATAGCAGATCAACGAAATACTCATATTTATAAAATTATTATGACTGCCTTGTTGTTTTGCTATTTCCTTTGATGGGCAGGAACTGGATAAGTGTAGCCGCGAATCCACCATTGCAGCCAGTCATCTGAAAGATGGCGGTCAAACCAAAGTAAGGCGAAAGTAAAAGGCAAGATACTATATAGGCAGAAGCGTTAAGTATCAAAGACTTCCGCCACTACGATCGCCAATCCGTCTGCCAAGCGTGGCGATCAAAGCAAAATCTCCCAAAATTAGCTACACACGAAAAAATCGGCCTCCATTCCCCGGCGGTCTCGCTATTCTTGACTCAGATAGCGGCCATGGTAACGGCAGGGCAAGGGGCGCGATAAATTTCCGGCAGATATTCGGTGCGATATTCATTGAAGATCATACAGGTATATGCTCCGACTTCGTCACACTCCGATGAGGAGGTAGAAGCTATATATGAGGACATATCTCGGGCTATATATATAGCTCCAAAACCCATTTCACCGTTGTCATGGGAGATTTTAACGCGAAACTAGGCAAACGAGCGGTGTTGAGCTGAGGGTCGAGCAATTTGGATATGGACTCCGGAACTCGCGGGGCCCACTTGCTGGCTAGCTTCATGGAGAAGGAAGGACTCTTCATGATGAATTCCCTTTTTGAAAAAGCGGGAATGCCGTAAGTGGACTTGGATAAGTCCATATGGTCCCACCAAAAATGAGATTGATTTCATCATATCGATGAAGAGGTTAATATTCAATGATGTCTTTGTGATCAGTTTGCTTAAAGCGGGCCGCGGTCAGCGAATGGTGAGAGGTACATTGAATATTAGTCCCAGCCTTGAATGGTCAAGGTTGATGAAGTCTACGCTCTTACCAGCGCCAGTTCAAATCTAGAACCCTGAGAGCTTTCAGTTTGAACTGCGAAACCGCTTTGAATGCGTAGATGTGGACAACTTTAGTGACAGGTTCGTGAATGCTGTCCATACAACTGCTTAAAGTTCTTAAAGCCCATGACGATTAAAAGAGCCCATAAAATCTCTGGTCCGATCCTCGAGCTTATACAGGAAAGGCGTAAGATGCTTCTGCATGCTGCCTTCGACGATATGCCAAAATATCGGCGGCTTAATAGACAGATCTCTATGTCTCTGATTCGGGATCTCCACTTATACAACACTAAGTGTGTTCAAGAGGCAATCGAGCAGAATAACGGTTCCAAAGTGTTTAAAAGAGATCTGTCTATCTGACAGGTCAGCTGACAAGGCTGAAGACGAATGGTGACAAAATTATCTCGTCCAGACCCCAGCTCCTGGTATTGATATCTTATCAAACTGTTCTTTGGATGGCTATATACGACTACACGACCATCGGTTACTACTCCAGCCACTGACCCTAGAACTGGATTGACCCGACACTATACCGAAGATATCCCGGACATGACATCCCGTCAGCATGCAAGAGATAAGTGTGGCCCTAAATCAACTCAAAAACAACAAGGCACCGGGTGATGACGGAATTACGTCAGAGTTTTTGAAAGCTGGCGGCGCACCTGCCGTGGAAAAACTTCGAAAGCTATTAAATTCTAATACTCGAGGGCAAAACGCCACAGGTATGGCACAGGAGTGTGGTGGTGCTTTTTGTCAAGAAGGGCGATATTACCCTTTTGAAGAACTACAGACCCATCTCACTCCTGATTCACGTCTATAAGTTGTTTTCAGAGGTCGTCACGAATCATCTCGAGACCAAACTAGACGACTTTCAGCCTCCCGAACAGCGGGTTTCCGTAAAGGCTATATAATATTATAGACCAAATACATACGCTGCGGCAGGTTAAGTCTGAGGAGTATAACCAGCCTCTATGCTTGGCGTTTGTGGACTATGAGAAAGCCTTCGATTCGATCGGTGCTGTAGTCTCGCCAACGGTGCCATCGGCCACTATCGATATGTCGAAGTGCTGAAATGTTTATACGAAAACGCCACCATGTCAGTCCGCCTCCAGGACTAGAGTTTAAAACCTATTCAACTATACCAAGGGGTGAGGCAGGGAGATGTTATATCTCTGAAACTCTTCACCCCTGCGCTGGAAGACGTTTTCAAGCTTCTGGACTGTGAAGGACTCGGCATCAAATAAACGGCGAGTACATCACACACCTTCAATTTGCTGATGATATCGTAGTCATGGCTAAGACCATGGAAGACCTCAGTACACTGCTCGATGGCCTCCGTAGAGTCTCCCAACAAGTAGGTCTTAATATGAACATGGAAAACCATAATAACAAATAAAATATGATTTGATTTGATTTGACAAGACGAAAATCACGTCTGACTTCCATGTCGTACCTGCTCCTATTCAGGCTAGAAACTCTACACTCGAAGTTATCGACAAGTACGTATAACTGAGAAAATAATTCAATTGGCTAGGTCTAACGAGAAAGAGGACATTCGTCGAATCTAATGCGGATGGGCGGCGTTCGGGAAGTCACGGCATATCTCCACGTCTGATATCCCGCAGTCTCAAGACGAAAGTCTTTGACCAGCGTGTGTTGGAAGTGATGATCTATGGGCCTTATCCGGAAGGTCAGGGTCACTCAGAGGGCAATGGAAAGAGCTATGCTCGGTGTTTCCTAGCGAGATCGAATAAGAAATGAGAAGAACCGTAGGAGAACCAAAGTCACCGACATAGCTCTCCGAATAGCCAGGCTAAAGTGGCAATGGGCAGGGCACATAGCTCGAAGAGCCGATGGCCGTTGGGGCAGGAGGGTTCTGGAGTGGCGCCCACGTACCGGACGACACAGCAGGGGTAGGCCTCCCACAAGGTGGGCCGACAAACTGAATAAGATTACCAGAAGTGGTTAGATGCGGGCGGCTCGAAATCGAGTCTGTGTGGAGAAATTCAATTTTCATACTGAATTTCATTGAATTATCCAGTTTTTTGATATGTAATGCTTAGCTATAAACACTTTAGTAACAATTGAAGTAAGAAATACCTGTTTTTAGCTTAGTAAGCAAGCATATATTTTTTCATACATTTTTTATTTTTCGCTAAAACTTAGCTTGAAACAGTCATTGGTGCTTTAGCCCCTTCTTACGTAAGGTGCTCATGTATAAATAATAAGAAAGGTCTTAGCTACAAAACAGTTAAAGGACTTAGCACGGTTATAGTTAAGCATTTAAGGCTAGATTTATTGAAAATTAAAAAACCTCATAAATTTAAAGAAAATGCTTAACTAAAAGATCTCTAAATGTAGGTTAACGAGGCTTTAGTGCGGCAATCAATGTATAAAAAATGTGTTTTGCTTAACTAAACAAAATTTTCTGTTTCTTTATATAATTTTATGTACATTTCTGAGTAGGAAATATCCTAAACGACGCTGGAAAATATTTGTTAAAATCATATTTAACAATCACTGATTTATGTGTAATAGTTTTCTAGAAACAACGATTCCCGCGTTTTTTACGTTTTTCTCGAAAATCACTTCTTGGGGTTAACGTGGTTTTAGTTAACGGACGGCAGATGGCTATAATATCGCATAGATTGTTTTTTCTGGATAAAAATCGAATACGCTAAGCCTTTGAAGAAAGAATTGAGATCCAATCGAATGCAGTCAGTAGCACCATTACAACTATTCAGTTGTAATGGTCCTACTGACTGCATTCGATTTCATCTCAATTTGATTAAAAATGAGAATCCTTGAAAAATCATCATAACATAGGTACAGCAAAGTTTGTTAGCTCGTTGGTTAGCCTTAAATCGTCACCTGCAACAAGAACACACCTCCAAGAAATAACAAACAACCATCTACGTAAGTAACATAACACCATCCAAAACTCATCTAATCATCCGCAACAACCCTAGGAGCCCTTCTATAGAAATAACGGGGTTAATCATTTCCCTTCAAAGCTCACCGAAGATATACCACATAGTAGATAAACAGGGAAACAATGGCATGCTCGTGACAAAAAGCTTGATTGATTGAGGCTGCCTGGAGACGACACTGTGATCGATCAGCCATCATTAGTGGTTATTATCGCGCGGTATATTATCTACTGTGTAGCGAATACGTGAGAAGAGACTGTGGTATACATTCATTTTGTACCGTGTATTTTATTAATGGAATCAGGCACTAAGTGTGAATGTAGGGTTATTGTGTGATTTATCTGTAAATATGACCTTCACAAGTGACATATCTCACTGTGATGCTTATTAACGCTAAGTTTTCTTATTGAAAATATTTAGTAGGACTAAGCGTTTCTTGGAAACAAAATAGTAATTTCGTATTCGTAAAAATAAAGTCTGATTACTTACCGAGCTCAACAGTCGAAGTTAAACTAAAATAAGGTGTCAAAATAAAACCCATTTTTTTAGGTAATTATTTTTAATTAGTTGTTCGTCGGTTTAAGTTGGAAAAATCTGAAAACGTTACGGTTTTTAGATTTTTCCAACTTAAACCTGGCCGAAATATAAATACACGTCTACTATAGACACTATCTAAAACTATTAGAATAAATGACACAAAATTTTTATATTTTCAAATTAATTGTGCATAACAAAAAGTAATACATACTAGTTGTTCTACTCGTAAACAATAAATTCTGACTGGAAAACTACACGAGCCATTCCTTCACGCTCTGTTTAAGGGTGCTTCTACACGGTGCATGTAGCTGGAGCAAGTAAAGGTGCGGGTTACACGCGTGGGTAATATGCGCAAGCTACTTGATCAAGTTACTCGCTTGTACTTGTACATCGTGCAAATAACTGGAGCAAGTAAAGACGCGGGCTACTTGCGCAAGCTGTACCTATGTACAAGTTATTTGTTCGTGGTCAAGAGCTACATGTGCATGCTATTCGCACGGTAGCTTTATGACTTGAATCGCGTCAAATGTCTCGACGAACGAAAATTATTTGAAAATCATATGTTAAAAATGTAATTTTAACAGATACCATGCGCGAGTGACCTGCGCGCGTCGCAGAGCACGCGAATTACTTGCGCGGGTGGCTCGCTTTGGTACATGCTCGAGTCGCTGGACCCGCACATTGTTTTAAACAATATGTTTACGGTGCATGTAACCCGCGCAAGTGCCTCAACATGCTCAAGCTACATGTGCCGTGCACAAGCACCCTAACAAAGATATTTCGACGTGGCCACTAGAATGATAAAATTCAATATCACGGCCCAGGCCACAATGTACTTGTAATTTTTGCTACAGAAATTCCATCCCTAATAAACGTTATTGGTATTTTATTATTATCTTTTATTATTTCGAATTAATAAAAGAATTCGAATGTGATTGTGGTTTTATTAGAAACGTATTCTTTTATATGCGTTTCTGATTTTTTATTTATTTCGTGCTGCGATATTATATTCGGAATTATTTTTCATTTTCCGCTTCGAATTTGTCGCTTGAAGAAATTGCAATATGAAATTATTGCACAAGAAGTCATGATCGTATTCACCTTACTTTATGTGATCTCTGAAATATTTAAACTGAAAATCTGAAAATTTTTCGTTGTTAAATTACTTTATGACGAAATAAATATGATTTTTTTATTTCTTTCCTCTTTTAACATCTTGGTACTGGTGAGAGGGTGGTGGAAATACCAGCGCTCCCAAAACATTTTGTAATTTCTGAAAATAAGAAAAATTTCGTTATTATACTCATAATCCTCGGGTGTTTTTTCCTTTTCTTAATACGGCATGCTATATGCAAAAATATGTCGATAGGCGTGAAATACGACAAACCACCACGAGGTGAGGATGACCACAACATGATTGTGCATACCAATGGGACTGATTCGACAAACTTGTTTGGTAGGTAGTGATATACTAATTTGCTAGAATAGTAGAGCCTTGCTGACTTCAGCATGAATGGGCTGGCTCAACCGGGGAAGTAGGTACTACCCTCTCACAGAAAATCGACGTAAAGTACCAGTACCTAAACTGTTGCGTTTCGTTCGGTGAATGAGAGTGCCGGAGGCCCTATCCCCTATTCCTTCTCCCTCATCCTATCCCTTTTCCCAATCCCAAAGGGCGGCATCGCAATTGTGACTCCTGTGGTGTTGCTTGTGTCCATGGGCGGCGGTAATTGCTTACCACCAGGCAATCTATCTGCTCGTTTGCCGCCTATTAACATAAAAAAAAATCTAATGGATTGCAAATCCACGGTGCGCACCAGTGACTTTTCTTAGTTAAGTGGTGCAGTTAAGTTCTTTGCTGCAAAAAGGTGAAGAAAAACATTGTGAAGAAGCCTGCGTGATGAGAGTTCTCGATTATGTTCTCAAAAACATGTGAAGTCTGCCAACTGTTACTTGGCCAGCGTGGTGGACTATGGCCTGATCCTTTCCACAATGACTCGATACCTATGTCCAGCAGTGGAACAGATAATATAATAGGTAGAAATGTATACTCTTTACGTTTAAAATTTTAATAATATCCATAATAACAAGATACTTATATATTTCCCTTTATAATGTAAGAAAATCGAATATAGTTCGTAATGAAAGAACTTTTCCGCCTTGCAAAAGTTTTCAACAATTTTATTTATTAGAAAACTTTTAACAATATGCTGAAACGTTGTACAGTTTCAACTATTCAGTAAGTTCTTTCGATTGAACACTGATTTACGATATGTCGCTTATGAAACTTGGAAAATATATTTTTGTCAGACGTAAATTAGTGTGGGCTCAGCATAAATATTACAGAATCGTGAATTAGATATGACTTGTACGATTTTAAATTTGAACGATTTGTATTTTAATGTATTTTTATGCATACGAGATAAGCGATTAGTGATACAATTTTCTGCCAGCCAGGATTAGGAGTGTTATTCACTGTCTATTTTTCTTTTCAGTGGACACAATCTTACAAGTCAGATTGACATATTTTTATGTTTTTAGGTCATTCTTGAACTTGAGGGTTCGATATCTGAAAGGAGAAAATAGTTGTTGGGTTGTTTTTTTCAGCTTTATTATAGGAACTAATTAAAATATACAGGATCAATATACTTGCATGCAAGTGCATAAGTAATTTTTATATTTAAAGTTATCAAACAATCAGCTTTCGCCTTTAAGATAATTTTAACAAGATTCCCCAACAAAACTGTAATAATGCACACATCAATCTCTGCCATAATAAAATTTACACCTACTTTGCCAGACAGAAAATACGTTGCCTAAATTGAACACGCGTCGAAGACATAATGCTATTTAAGTGAACAATATGATAGCTTGTTGGAGTAGTCAATTATACATGCAGACAAACAAACAAACTTATACACGTGAGGGATAGCGACAGTCCCTTGAGATTGAGCTCGCTTTGGAAATGTTAAGTAGGGTGCATACAAATGAGAAGCACAGTTAAGATAGCCTAGTGGAGGTACCGATAGACTGACCTGCGGAAGGTATCGCGTTCTAACTCACGGCAGGCACTTCTGATTTTCGAATTTAGTATACATTCAATAATAAATAATCAATATTGCCAGCACTTTAAATCTTCAGTACAGGTTGTCATGACGATCTTTGGCAGTCGTTATGCGTCCTTGGCAGACTATCGATGCTTTCCCAGAGCAACTCCAATTTTTTAGCATCAAGGCTGACTTAAATTCATATCACAGCAGCTATATTATTATTAGCGCAGTAACGCATATTTCCTATTTCGAGTACCTAACCAAAATTTACACGTTCAATAGGGAATATGCATGATTTTTTTTATGACTTAAATTAATCATTTTTATCATTATAACACAGAAAAAAATATAAATAGGTTTGAAAGTATTCAAATTATTTTGCAAAGTGAAATTAAAAACATTGAATAAAATCGAGCCGCTCAAACGCCGCCATTTAACGCGCGCTTTCGATTACGTCACATGGCACGTCACGTGGTGTGAACTCTAAGCGTTTCAGTTACTTCAGACGTATTTGAGTTTTAATTCCTCTACAAATCATGGGAAAAGCTCAAAAACCTTCTTACTAGTATTGTATGGTACCGAAGTGCTAAAACACTTGTAAAAGTACACCCGATAAAGTGTTTTTTCGTATTCCAAGTTTTAAGAAGGGATTATGTATCTCAATTATAGTGTTTATATATATTTGTGAAGGTAAATTTAGCATTCTTATTATGCTATGTTTAAAATATACAACGAAGCGTGAATTAGTCGTAGGTAAATTTTAATTCAGCACAAAATTCGGTTTAAAACCAACCAAGCCAAGTTCCAAAAAGTTGAATTAAACTTTCTATTAAAACCTTCCTAAACTTATTCCTAATATAGTATCACACATCATATATTATCATTATCTGCGCAGCTGGCTTATCTCATTAAAAGATAATCCGCCGTGGTCGGAATCGTTTGGAGGACAATATTATTATTACATCAAGCCATTAAGTATTTATCTGCTTAATATGTGCTAAAAGTAAGAAAACTCATCGTACTTGTGTGTGAACTTTAATAATATTACGTACCAATTATTATGATATATCCGTTAAATACTATATTTGTTATGGTATATAATACAACATGTGGTATTGGTTATGATTTAATATTTTCTAACGCGCTGTGTTCATTTTATGTATAAAAATTAATGTAACGGACTAAAAAGTATCAAACATAACATAATAATAGGTACCTTGCATGTTAAACTAAGATTTGATACAAATAAGCTGTCATCATAAATGTATCTATTTTCGGTAGATTTTCGGATTGAGCTTTGACTTAATCAGATTCAGTCATAGTCCTAAATTTACTACAAACTCAGATTCACTAGAAATCAACACAGGCACACAGGTTTAAAGTATTTTTCTCGCAAACACCACTAAAGCAGTATGAATATCAACGCCGATAAACAGCATGAAGTGCCAGCTGACGTCACTTTTCGTTTCGACCAGTGGTGACACGTTTTGTAAGTTTGAATTGCCCGCCCTTATTTTCCAGTTTTAAAACAATATTTACTGGGTTTAAATAATAATTAAATGAAAAAAAATACGTTTTGATTATAATCTGACGGTAATAAGGATACGAAAAAAAAATATAATAGACGAATTAAAATTTTATGCATATTCCCTATTGTAAAATAAACTTAACGAAGAAATATGTACGTGTAAAAAAGTCCTATATCATAGTCCTCACATAGAAAACGTTGTAAGATAATGTTCGATTACCATCCTTATATCCGGGTAGCGCGTGTGTACCGGCTCTAATATCCGGAGGCCAGTGTGAGCCATAATTACTACGATTATACTCGCGTCTGCCGTCGGTATTTACTCCGTGTTTGTCTTCCTACTGTATTGAGAGCTACGGGCATACGTCTGCACTGTCTTTGAATGTGTTCACTACTGTTGAAAATCATGGCTTGAGCAGATATGTGTTCTGAAGGGTAATTCTCGGATTTTATGTGGCAGCGAAACTGTATTTTGGACGAAATCAGATTGGATTTTAAACTGACTCACAACCGGTATTCTGCAACTTTAATTGCATTATTGTCTAATTTGACTTTTATAGTTCAACGTTGACATGTTGCTTAAATTACGATCTCGTCACGATAACATTCCAATAACATTCAAACATCAGTTAATTTAGGAGAATACCTTTTGTAACATACCTATGACACTGACATTATATCAAAGCTGCATTTTCAACAAATATAGGTAATTAGGAGAATTGGGTCCTGCTGTTGATAGTCATGGCATGCTCCAATTTTGCTAGCGGCAAATTGTGAGGTACTAACTTTGATATAAAATACGCTATATACGAATCAATTTGTGGGCATCAAAAAATATGACCGAGCATATATCGGATGTAATATTCTTGCTCGCTGCTTTAGTGTTGTGGTGGAAAACCGTATCAAATATTTGAAAGTGTTACTTCTTTCACATAAATACTAATATTTAAGTGCCCATTACCGGTACGGATACTAGGCAACAATGCGAATATTCATTTTCTAAGCTACACATATAAAGCTGCAGCTTGGCTTCTAAAAACACGAATATCTTGAACAATTGCTCACTAAGTGCAGTAACTCTTCTTGCGGATTAATGGTTCACTATTCTACAGGCTCCAAGGTACGTATCTGTATCTTTACGATGGTTTTACAACGGAGCCTCGCCAAGTTATCGGTCTTCAAACGTGGTATGTAATTGTGTTTCATGAAATATAACGTGTCGTAAGAGAGTTCAATTGCTCGTGGGAAGTGTTTGTTACTTATATCCGTTAATTTAACAGCAGTTGCAGCAAGTGCTTTTGAAGTGGATATTTTCACGTTCAACATATGTAAGTTCTCATATCTTTGACATTGAAGTGAGGTTACTCAAGAGTGGAGGAGGCGTGACGTGATATTAAAATGTCGTAACACAACATTGCTCGTTTAAATGCTTGATGATTCACTCTGAAGCGTAGAACAGCCATTTCATCTGAAATATTTAGAGGGTGAATTAGCGAGCATTCTATTTAAAGCTAGGACTAAATTTTGTTTAAATTGTCGCAATAAAACTGGAGATGTTCAACTAGTATGTAGGTACGACGTCTGAGTTGTACAATCTTGTCTTGTTGTATCCATGCAGTGAGTAAGCTTTTTATGGACACATTCTATGCTGTCGTTAATGGAACAATGTTGTCTTTCCATTGTTTTCGGTGACGATGAAAAGCAGTACATTTTTGAATGCACTACATTTTCCGGGGAATCCTTGCGCTTTTTCTAGAATTTTCCGATGCTCATCTGAATTTTGGAATCCTCAAGAAGAGACGCGAATGCGGGGACAGTAGTCAATCGTGCGCGCAGGGGATTTGAATCCGATACTCTCTGCATGGCAGTCTATTGGTATCTCTGATTTTTTTATACTAGACCTTGAATCAGTTTAAACCGAGCAAACATGATGTAGAATGTATTGTTGAGTAGCCAGTCAGTCATATACAAGGTTGTCAGTTATTACACCGTGACTTATAATTGGGCTAATAGACAAACAATCTGGTTGTCCAGTGTCAAACGTTGGCATATTGTATTACAAGTGATGACTTGATCTTAAGCTGTTTATAGGAGATAAGGGGTGGGATAGTCGATGAGATAGTTTACTTGATAAAACTTGTCCTTGATACAAGAAATATGAAAATAGGTGGGAAGGCTGGTTATCAGAAACCAGTCGTTTAACAGTTTACTGATAAAAAAAATAGTTTCTATGAAAAATTACAAAAATGTCTTATGATATAATATAATAATAACATACCTACTCATAACATTATTTTTCTGGATAAGAATCGAATATGCTAAGCTTTAAGCAGTCAGTAGCACCATTACAACTGAATTCATGATTACTTCTCAATTTGATTAAAAATGAGAATCTTTTTAAAATTATCATACTATCAAAGTTTGTTAGCTCGTTGGAAGCCTATCACCGTCACCCGCATAGCAACAAGAACACACATCCAAGAAACAACACACAACCATCTTCGTAAGTAATATAACACCATCCAAAACTCTTCTAATCATCCGCAACAACCCTAAGAACCCTTCTATAGAAATAACGGGGTTAATCATTTCCCGTCAAAGCTCACCGAAGATATTCCACATAGTAGATAAACAGGGAAACAATGGCATGCCCGTGACAAAAAGCTTGATTGATTGAGGCTGCCTGGAGACGACACTGTGATCGATCAGCCATCATTACTCTACTGTGTTGCGAATAGGTGGCAAGAGACTGTGGTGTACATTCATTTTGTACCGTGTATTTTATTAATGGAATTAAGCACTAAATGCTAGAGTTATTTGTGAGTAATCTGTTAATTCGACTATAGTAATCTCGTCACAATGTGATGGTTATGAGCGCTAAATTTTCTTGGTAAACAAATGATTCTTACTAATATTTTAGCCGTTTCTTAGGAACAACTCACAGATATAAAGGATAAGTTAGAAGAATCCATAGGTACCTACTCAGAACTTTATTTGCAATATTTGCAATTGTATATAAGTAGAGGATGATTACCGAACTCGGCAGTTAACATTAAACTGAAACAAAGTATCAAATAACAAAAATCTTTGTAGTCTTTATTACTATATTTTTCTTAATTGTTGCGTAACGTTGTCAGATTTTTCCAACTTAAACCAGGCCGAAATAATAATAATTTCCAGACTTATCTAAAATTTTTATAATAAATAGACACAACATTTAATATTTTCAAATTAATTGTTCATTACAAAAAGTAAAACATCCCAGTTGTTCTACTCGTAAGCACTAAATTCTGGCTGAAAAACTACACAAACCATTTCTAGCACGCTCTGTTTAACAAAGATATTTCGACATGGCCACTAGAATGATTAAATTTTATATCACTGCCTAGGCAACAATGTACTTTTAATTTTTGCTACAGAGATTCCATCCCTAATAAATGTTATTGGTATTTTTATTAGCTTTTATTATTTTGGAAAAAATTCTAATGTGATTGTGATTTTATTAGAAATGTATTCTTTTAAATGCGTTTCTGATTTTGGGTTGTGCTTTAATATTCCTTATTTTTTCATGGTATGATATTATACTTGAAATTGTTTTTAATTTTCCGCAGTAAGATTTGTCGCTAGAAAAAATTGTAATTTGAAATTATTGCAAGAAGTCGTGATCGTATGCGCCTTACTTTCTGTGATCTTTGATATTATAGACGTTTTACATTTTCCCTGTTTAATTACATTATGATGAAATAAATATGAGTTTTTATTTCTTTTCTCCTTTGACAACATCTTGGTACTGGTGAGAGGGTGGTGGAAATAACAGCGCTCCAAAAACATTTTGTAATTTCTGAAGATATGACAGATTTCGTTATTTTACTCATAATCCTCAGGTGTTTTTTCCCTTTCTTAATACGGCATGCTATATGCAAAAATATGTCGATAGGCGTGAAATACGACAAACCACCACCAGGTGCCGTACTTGCGAAATATTACATGAATGTGCATACTAATGGCCTGATTCAACAAACTAGTTTGGTAGGCAGCGATGTACTAATGGATTGCAAATCCACGGTTCGCACCACTGACTTTTCTTAGTTAAGTGCACTAAATGTAAAATAGTTATTTGCTGCAAAACTGTGACGAAAAACATTGTGAAGAAGCCAGCCTGACTAAGAATTCTCGATAATGTTCTAAAAACATGTGAAGTCTGTCAATCCTTACTTGGCCAGCGTGGTGGACTATGGCCTGATCCTTTCCACAATGACTCGATGCCTATGTCCAGCAGTGGGACAGATAATATAATAGGTATATAAAAAAATTCTTTACGCTTAACATTTTAATAATATTCATAATAACAAAATCTATCTATCTTCTATACTAACAAGTATAATTTCCCTTTATAATGTAAGAAAATCGAATATAGTTCGAAATGAAAGAATTTTTCCGCCTTGCAAAATTTTTCAACAATTTTATTTATTAGAAAACTTTTAACAATTTGCTGAAACTTTGTACAGTTTCAACTATTCAGTAAGTTCTTTCAATTGAAGACTGATTTACGATATGTCGCTTATGAAACTTGGAAAATATTTTTTTGTCAGACATAAATTAGTGTCGGCTCAGCATAAATATTACAGAATCGTGAATTATGACTTGTACGATTTTAAATTTGAACGATTTGTATTTTAATGTACTTTTATGCATACGAGTAAGGGCTAGCGCATACATACAATTTTTAATTGAACAACTATTTTGTTGTGTATCATATGGCTTAATGAATATATTGAAGCGCACATACTGTCAACTCGATAGTTGCTCGTCAAAAAAGTCAAAAATGCTTATCGATTTGCTTTTTAATTAAAAGTTTGACAACTATCGATCAAGCGCTCAATTTGTATTGCATTGTATTGATGTGCGCAGACCATCGACTAAACAGTCGATCGACTGACCACGACTACCAATCTCGTATAAGAATTTGAAGCGGCGCCACGTCTCTATCTTTGTAAACACCTTGACTCAAGCGTTGCTGAATAAAGACTGGTCGATTTGAGGAGATACAAAAAATCTATTGTATGCGCACTTCCATCAACTAAACTGTTTGGTTGAGTAGAAATCACGAAAAGTCCACAACTCGACGAAACAGTTTAGTCGATGTAACAGTTGTATGTATGCGCTCGGCCTTAAGCGAGTAGTGATACAATTTTCTGCCAGCCAGAATTAGGAGTGTTTAGTGCCTATTTTTCTTTTTAGTTGACAGTCTTACAAGTCACATTAATAGATTTTTATTTTTTTAGGTCACTCTTGAGCTTGAGGGTTCGATATCTGAAGGGAGAAAACAGTTTTTTTGCAGCTTTATTATAAGTACCAATTATAATATACAAGATCAAAATACTTACATGCAAGTGCATAAGTAATTTTGAAATTTAAAGTTATCACACAATCGGCTTTTGCCTTTAAGATAATTTTAACAAGATTCCCCAACAAAACTGTAATAATGCACACATCAATCTGTGCCATAATAAAATTTATAGTATTTATACCTACTTTGCCAGACAGAAGATAAGTTGCCTAAATTGACCACGCGTCGAAGACATAATGCTATTTAAGTGAACAATATGATAGCTTCTTGGAGTAGTCAATTATACATGCCGACAAACAAACAAACTTATACACGTGAGGGATAGCGACGGTCCCTTGAGATTGAGCTCGCTTTGGAAAGGTTAAGTAGGGTACATACAATATGAAGCACAGTTAAGATAGCTAAAAACAAGGACCCCCCCCCCCCCCCGTGGGATCTCCACCTTGTCGTGGTGGGTTGGCTCAGTAACCGTGGATTGGTCACCCGCGGTGAAGCTAAGAGGGATCCAGGAGGGGACACTCCGCGTGGGCTTGACGGAGGCCTGCGCAGGATGCGTCCAATGGTGTCGGGTGCGGTCGCGGGAGGAGAGGCGTGTCGGTGTTGCGTTGCCGCGCGCCTTATCTCCCGCGACCAAATTGGGGCGCACCATCGTTGCATCGCGGTGGGGCCGCAGAGGAAGAGGAGATGCGGTGTTACGTTGCCGTCCTCCCTATCCTCTGCGGCCGCTGGGTGTTTTGGCGGCGGAGCCCAACACCTTCATCCGCCGCCAAGGGGGTTTTGATCGGGGCCCGCCTGACCATCTGGCGGGCCAATGCCCGTCGGGGAGTGGCGAGGAATGCTTATGCGATACCCTACCCTCCGACACACGGGTACATGAGGAACACGGGTTGGTTTTTAGTCAGTAAGAGTCTGACAGCCTCCTTCGCCCTTCCCCCCCAGGGCGGAGGGACTCCATGAGGATTTTTCAACCCGATACGAAAAAAAAAAAATGTTAAAAACAAAGAAAAAGCGATAGCCTAGTGGAGGTACCGATAGACTGACATGCGGAAGGTATCGCGTTCTAACTCACGGCACGCACTATGGATTTTCGAACTTAGCACACATTCAATCATTAATCAATATTGCCTGCACTTTAAATCTTCAGTACAGGTTGTCATAAAGATCTTTGGCAGTCGCATCTTTGCAGACTGTCGCTGCTTTCCCAGCACAACTCCAATTTTACAGCATCAAGGCTGGCTTAAGTTCATATCACAGCAGCTATATTCTAAGAGCATTTCTAACGCATCTTTCCTATTTCGAGTGCCTAACCAAAATTTACACGTTCAATTGTAAAATAAACTTAACGAAGAAATATGTACGTGTGAAAAAGTCCTATAACAAAGTCCTCACATAGAAAACGTTGTAAGACAATGTTCGATTACCATCCCAGTATCCAGGTAGCCCGTGTGTACCGGTTATAATATCCAGAGGCCAGTGTGAGCCGTAATTACTCCGCTTTTACTCGCGTCTGCCGTTGGTATTTACTCCGTGTGTGTCTTCCTACTGTATTGAGAGCTACGGGCATATGTCTGCACTATCTTTGAATGTGTTCACTACTGTTGATAATCATGGCTTGAGCAGATATGTGTTCTGAAGGGTAATTCTCGGATTTTATGTGGCAGCGAAACTGCATTTTGGACGAAATGAGATTGGATTTTAAACTGACTCACAACCGGTATTCTGCAAATTTAATTTCATTATCGTCTTATTTGACTTTTATAGTTCGACGTTGACACATTGCTTAATTTACGATCTCGTCACGATAACATTCCAATAACATTCAAATATCAGTTAATTTAGGATAATACCATTTGTAACATACCTATGACACTGACATAATATCTAAGCTGCATTTTCAACAAATATAGGTAATTAGGAGAATTGGGTCTCTGCTGTTGATAGTCATGGCATGCCCCAATTTTGCTAGCAGCAAATTGTGATATACTAACTTTGATATAAAATACGCTATATACGAATCAATTTGTGGACGCCAAAAAATATGACCGAGCATAATAATATATCGGGTGTAATATTTCTTGCTCGCTGCTAAAGCAGTGCACTAAAGTGTTGTGGTGGAAAAACCGTATCAAATATTTGAAATGTGTTATTATCTTACTATATAAAATCCTTGCGTTACTGACTGACTGACAGACACGCTACAGCCGAAACTTTTGAGCGCAGGAAGCTGAAATTTGGCATGTATGTTCCTTGGGGACCGTAGGGATGCACTAAGAAGGGATTTCCCGAAATTCCCACGGGATCGGCCAAAACGGGTAAATTAAAAAAAAATGCAGGCGTCCTCTAGTTTTCACATAAATACTAATATTCAAGTGCCCATTACCGGTACGTATACTAGGCAACAAAGCGAATATACATTTTCTAAGCTACACATATAAAGCTGCAGCTTGGCTTCTAAAAACACGTATATCTTGAACAATTGCTCACTAAGTGCAGTAACTCTTCTTGCGGATTAATGGTTCATTATTCTACAGGCTCCAAGGTACGTATCTGTATCTTTACGATGGTTTTACAACGGAGCCTCGCCAAGTTATTGGTCTTCAAACGTGGTATGTAATTTTGTTTCTTGAAAAATAACGTGTCGTAAGCGAGTTCAATTGCTCCTGAGAAGTGTTTGTGGGGGGTACTTATACCCGTTAATTTAACAGTGGTTGCAGTAAGTGCTTTTGAAGTGGATATTTTCACGTTCAACATATGTAAGTTCTCATATCTTTGACATTGAAGTGAGGTTACTCAAGACTTACGGAGGCGTGACGTGATATTAAAATGTCGTAACACAACATTGCTCGTTTAGATGCTTGATGATTTACTCTGAAGCGTAGAACAGCCATTTCATCTGTAATATTTAAAGGGAGAATTAGCGAGCATTCTATTTAAAGCTAGGACTAAATTTTGTTTAAATTGGAGCAATTTAACTGGAGATGTTCAACTAGTATATAGGAGGTCTCAGGTGTACAATCTTGTGATGTTGTATGCAAGAGTAAGGCTTTTATTATTTTATTTGTGGAACAATGTTTCTTTCTATTGTGTGTTATTTTCGGTGACTATGACAAGCAATACATTTTTAAGGTTGATAATGGATTAATTGAGGATAAGAAGTAGTAAAACTATAAAAGTAAACCTCCATGCTGAGCATAAATTACTTACCGAAGAGTTGTGTGAGTGTTTCGTTATAAAAGACTGCACTAAAAATAAATCTTGTGACGCGTGGGACATGTACCTAACAGCGGACACAATGTACATCCAGCCTTGACAAAACAATTTATGGATCACACAAAGTGTCTCGGGTTGTGATTGAACCCACACTTAAAACACGACGCCAAGTACCGTGCATTCAGCGTTTATGTATCTAATGTCTGAATGTTTTTAAGTCTCCTGCGACATACTTAGGCTTTATTCTAAATGTAGGAGTCGTCATTAAAATAAAAATATGTCACAGCTTGTCATAAACATAAAATTGTGGCGTATTATTCAGTCACTTATACGGGCCAATTTAAAGCTAAACTTAACAGCAACATAAAATCCCTTCAGTTATGTAGCATGTATCAAAGATGATGTAGAGAATGTTGTTCAGTAGCCAGTCAGTCATATACTAGGTTGTCAGTAATCTCAACGCAACTTGTAAGTGGGCTAAAAGACAAACAAGCTGCTTGTGTCAAAAGTTGGCATAATTTATTACAAGTGTCTGATTTGAGGCTAAGCTGTTTACAGGAGATTAGGAGTGGGATGGTCGATTAGATAGTTCACTTGATAGCACCTGTCCTAGATACAATAAATACGAAATTGGGTGGTAAGGTAAACGACTTGTACTCCGATAACTAAAAATAGTTTCTATGAAAAATAATAAAAATGTCTTATGACTCCTGCAACGTATCCATTGTATGCCAAGCTAGGTACGCTGAACTATTATTGTTATTTATAGTTACTTTACCACGGCTATAATATCGCATTTAATATTATAATAACATACCTACTCATAAGATTATTTTTTCTGGATAGGAATGGAATACACTAAGCTTCAAGCAGTCAGTAGCACCATTACAACTGAATTCATGACTCAATTTGATTAAAAATGAGAATCCTATTAAAGTCATCATAGTTTGATAAGTAACATCAAAGTTTGATAGCTCATTGGAAGCCTAACACCGTCATACACATAGCAACAAGAACACACATCCAAGAAACAACAAACAACCATCTTCGTAAGTAATATAACACCATCCAAAACTCTTCTAATCATCCGCAACAACCCTAAGAACCCTTCTATAGAAATAACGGGGTTAATCATTTCCCGTCAAAGCTCACCGAAGATATTCCACATAGTAGATAAACAGGGAAACAACGGCATCCCCGTGATAAAAAGCTTGATTGATTGAGGCTGCCTGGAGACGACACTGTGATCGATCAGCCATCATTACTGGTTATTATCACGCGATATATTATCTACTGTGTTGCGAATACGCGAGAAGAGACTGCTGTGTACATTCATTTTGTACCGTGTATTTTATTAATGGAATCAGGCACTAAGTGTGAATGTAGAGTTATTATGTGATTTATCTGTAAATATGACTTTCACAAGTGACATATCTCAATGTGATGCTTATGAACGCTAAATTTTCTTATTGAACATTTTTAGTAGGATTCTGACTTAGCGTTTCTTGGAAACAAAATAGTAATTCCGTATTCGAAAAAATAAAGTCTGATAACTTACCGAGCTCAACAGTCGAAGTTAAACTACGAGTAAAATAAGGTGTCCAAATAAAATCTATTTATTATTAGGTATTAATTTATAATTAGTCGTTCCGTAACGTTTTCAGATTTTCCAACTTAAACCTGGCCGAAATATAAATACTACATTTCTACTATAGACACTATGTAAAATTATTAGAATAAATAGACACAACATGTTTATATTTTCAAATTAATTGTTCATTACAAAAAGTAATACATCGCAGTTGTTCTACTCGTAAGCAATAAATTCTGGCTGAAAAACTACACGAACCATTTCTTCACGCTCTGTTTAACAAAGATATTTCGACGTGGCCACTAGAATGATAAAATTTAATATCACGGCCCAGGCCACAAAGTACTTGACATTTTTGCTACAGAGATTCCATCCCTAATAAACGTTATTGGTATTTTATTATTAGCTTTTATTATTTCAGAAAGAATTCGAATGTGATTGTGGTTTTATTAGAAACGTATTCTTTTAAATGCGTTTCTGATTTTTTAATTTATTTCGTGCTGCGATATTATATTCGGAATTGTTTTTCATTTTCCACTTCGAATTTGTCGCTTCAAGAAATTGCAATATGAAATTATTGCACAAGAAGTCATGATCGTATTCGCCTTACTTTCTGTGATCTCTGAAATATTATTAAAACTGAAAACTGAAAATTAATTAAACTGAAAATCTGAAAAATTTTCGTTGTTAAATTACATTATGACGAAATAAATATGTTTTTTTTATTTCTTTCCTCTTTTGATAACATCTTGGTACTGGTGAGAGGGTGGTGGAAATACCAGCGCTCCCAAAACATTTTGTAATTTCTGAAAATAAGAAAGATTTCGTTATTATACTCATAATCCTCAGGTGCTTTTTCCTTTTCTTAATACGGCATGTTATATGCAAAAATATGTCGATAGGCGTTAAATACGACAAACCACCACGAGGTGATGATGACCACATCATGATTGTGCATAATAATGACCTGATTTGATAAACTAGTTTGGTAGGTAGTGATATACTAATTTGCTAGTGTAGTAGAGCCTTGCTGACTTCAGCATGAATGGGCCGGCTCGACCGGAGAAGTACTACCCTCTCACAGAAAATCGACGAGTGTGAGTGACGACGGTGAGTGCCGGAGGCCCTATCCCCTATTCCTTCTCCCTCATACCCTCGGCAACGCACTTGTGACTCCTGTGGTGTTGCTTGTGTCCATGGGCGGCGGTAATTGCTTACCATCAGGCAATCCGTCTCCTCGTTTGCCGCCTATTAACAAAAAAAAAACTAATGGATTGCAAACCCACCAGAGTGTAAACCATGTTGAAACGTCGGGATAATATTATAATATAGAGTTTTTTTTGTCGTGCGAGTGTGTGGCCAACTCTGGTGTCGAAGATTTCAGACCGCCCGAAGGCCTCCGACATGGCCTAACGATCCTTATCCATGGAAAATAACAAGGACCGACAGCTTTACGTGCCCTCCGAAGCACGGCAGTGCTCAGATGTAAATGCCACACACGGACACCCATCCAAGTGGTGACCTGTGCAAGCGTTACTTAACTTTGCCGATCTGTTACGAACGGCAAGCCAAGTCATCTCCGTGTATAGTATCAAGATTTTGTCATCATTGTGAGTTTATTTACAATTAAACACGCACCTAAGTTTGAAAACTCATTGGAGCGCACTGATATTTTGAGCTTAAGAACCTCTGTGTGTAGTCTGTTGGTCTTGCCACTAGGCTATCGCTGCTCCAACAAATTATACATGTTATATAACTTACTAACGGCCGGTTTTAAATATTCAATCTATCCATGGATTTGATGATTCGGGCTACATGCTAGACATATTTTGTATGGATGTACAATCAAACAAGTCGGCGCTGGACCAGTTTGAAAAAAAATCCCTTGGCTCGCTCATAGAGTCGAGGCACACTAGAAACTGGTTTAGTATACGAATGACAATGTGTGAGTAAAGTAGCACTGGAAACAACGTTGTCTTGCTGAGCGATTCTCGCCCTTATGGTGGTTCTAGCGGGAAGTTGTTAGACTGTACGTATGTCAAACATGTATCTAAAATCTCAAAAAAATGGATAGATCGAATATTGAATTCAGCGGTTAATCAGAAAAGTAAAAGGATTCTATACTAACTTGCAGCATCCTTACCACCGCATAATCAATAGCATTGGAATGATTTAACATTCCGTAATTATATGTAATGCCACCGCACTTTTTTTTTTTTTTTGTTTTACGAGGTGGAAAATCCCTTCGGATCTCCGACTCTTGGGGGAAATAAGAGCCGGAGTATGTGGTGTTTCCACTAAAAACCACCTCGACTTCCGCCATGTACCCGTATGTCGGAGGGTGGGGCATCACCAAAGCACTCGTCGCCACCCTCCAACGGGTATTGGCCCGCCAGGCGGGCCCCGAACAAAACCCCCTTGGCGACGGATTAAGGTGCAATGATGGGCTTGGTGTCGTAAATAAAAGATGTTATTAGGTTCGATGATTACAGTATAATGTATATCAAATAAGTATTACATTAGCTTATATAGTTGGGAAGGTGCATCGCACACTACACCTCCCCCGTTTATAAAAATAAAAAATATGTTTACATACATGTTTTTTATGTAATTTAAAATACAGTTTTCCAATAAAATCATGATAAAAGTATACCTATCTTTTTCATTATTATAATCGCAAAAACAACACTAAAATATTCAATATATCTAATCCTAAAGCATTAATAAAATTTTATTGAAAATAACCACAAATAGAGAATTTTTGAAACTTTACCATATTGACATACACTAAAATGAAATACTAATTCTTATTTATTTTGAAGTATAAAATAAACACATTCACTAAACTTAATTCGAGAAGAAATTCTAATAAAAGTTACCATAGGCATATTTTTTTTTAAGTAGATTATAGTAATACAATTTTAATAAAAATAAATTAAATGGAACATTTTGGTCAATGAAATAATTGAAACAAACATAAAAAGAAATATGAATGACCAATACAAATTAAAACGCTTCACTCATTAAAAAAAGGACACAAAAATATAACTTAATTCTAATGCACTGTTGACAATACCTATTATTACAACAACAATAATACTTTATATTTATTTAACATGTTGATTGGCTAATTCTTTTTTTACCAATATATTATTTTATTTATAAATCATTTAACCATTTTATTATAAATCAGAACAATAAAAACATTTTACGAATAAAATATCATCTGAACCAAAAATACGTTATTCAATATTACTATTATACAAAAAAAACACAGGTATGTCTAATGTATAAAATCCTTGGTATACAATTATATTGTGACGTTAATTAGGAGAGGCTTAAGTCCAGCAGTGGACTGCTAACGGCTGTAGTAGTAGTAGTTTACAACACAAACATTAAAAAAATTACAATTTGACACATTTTCTTTTCTCAAAAGTTCAGTAACAGTAAACACGAACACTGAAATATAAAATTGAATTGTATATTATTATTTTTTTTTAAATCTGAATGAACTATGAAAAAAAAAATATCTTATTACATATTATTTTGTAACATTAGAGTATTGGTATTGCATAACATTTTATATTTAAATACAAACATCAGATTTTATTTCTTACAACAACTCTTTATTACTCATCAACATAATTTTATTTCCATTTATCACATACTTTTCACAACATCTCATAATTTTTTATTCTTTATCCATTTCAATTCACAGTAAGGTACACATTTATTTTCTTATCATAATATTGGTCCGGCCGGACATTTTCATCATTTATTTATAATATTCATTTCTCATATTCATCATTTATTATCACAAGGGGCCCAATTTAAGGCTTCTTTGGCCTCCAACAATTTTCACAGAGGAATCTCGTTCGCACCATGATCAAACTGAAGGAATGGCACCCTTTTATTCACCTTATTAATTTGTGTACCTATATTTAAATACCACTTTCATAATAGCATTACATAACAAAACATGTATGCTTACTTCCAAAATGAATACTTCAGTACATACGAATCCAACATCGCTTTTGGGTGATCAGTCCAAATTGCTGTCGAAAACCTAGTTACTGAATATTCCCTTCAACATCATACATTCCTATAGCAATCTAAACACTCATTTCAAATTACTCATTCCAATACCATGCTTCCAAATAACATAAACCTTTCAATATCCCCATCTAATCACAGCGGTACCAAATTGCATACTAATGATTACAAAAAGATTTTTAATACCGTGCCTATATCCGACCAATTTTCCCTATTCCAAAACATAAAATAATATCCATAAATATCACAAGTATATGTATTGAAATATTATTCAAATCTTTTACACGAAAATGAACTCGTCTCAAATGTTACAATCGTTATAAATTACAAAATATGAAATTTTGTATAAGTACCTACTGTTACTATATTTAGCCACATGATTCAACATAATATTTCTATAGAAGACTAATGTTCACACAATCACATGCAGGTGGCAAAACTTTTAGACGAATGCATTCCTTAAGATATTGCATCATAGCATAGGTGTCAAGTTTACTAGGTGTCGTTTTTATTAGCGCGAACTAACACACTACTGGACTAATATTATAACTTATGATTCGTTATCACCAATAAAATAAAAGCTTGAAAATTTAAATATTAGTAGTAAAATATGAATCTTTGATTTACTAATGCTTTGATACATTTTATATAATAAATAAAATATATGTATTAACTAATTACGTTTGGAAGTTAAGTTTATCGAAAATAAATTGCACCAAAGATTTACAAAAAATGTTCATAAATTTAAATTATAACAATGTTACTTATGCAAGTTAAAAGAAATGAAGAAGCAAATCCGTGCGCAACATGTAGTGTTGCTAAGGTATCGTATATCGGCGCTTGCACATTGGACACCTTATGCGCAATAACTTAGGAATGCGTTCTTACATGGGACGATTACAATAATTTCTTTAACAACAAAGAATAAAAATCTATAATTCGGCAACAATTTGGCAAATTTGTTGTGGGTTGAATTGCCAAACATATAATATTATTGTCAACAGGCATGTTTTTACTTTCATATTACTAATTACGTTACGACTACATAAAAGAGTATATGAAAAATAAAACTAACACAAAATGATCAATTGTTGTCCGCGCGGCAAAATTGAGAAGAAAAAAAAAGAAAACCAAAACAAAAAAAAAGAAATACAGTTCACCTTACAATGTTCACGTTCAGGCACTGTGAGAAAAGGACACCGTGTCGTGTCCACGCTTCACGCGGAGCCCTCCTAGGCATCGTCGTCGTGTGGCCTTCACGAGATCGAAACCCAGGGCTCCCGGCTGCATCATCCTCGTGCAACCTCGCAATCCAGCTTTCCGCAGTCTCAAGTCATATAATATCGTTCGCCAGAAAATCGCAACAGGCGCAACGGCTCGATACGCCATTTCATTTTCATAATATCTTCGCCAAATATACGTCGATTCCACAAATAATATCAAAAACGTTTATCTTTAAAAAACCACTGGCTCAGTACTGCCAGACGGCAGCACTGGCAGGATCGCCATGCAATGATGGGCTTGGTGTCGTAAATAAAAGATGTTATTAGGTTCGATGATTACAGTATAATGTATATCAAATAAGTATTACATTAGCTTATATAGTTGGGAAGGTGCATCGCACACTACAAAGGTGTTGGACTCCGCCGCCAAAACGCCCAGCGGCCGCAGAGGATAGGGAGGACGGCAACGCAACACCGCATCTCCTCTTCCTCTGCGGCCCCACCGCGACGCATCAAATGGTGCGCCCCCATTTGGTGGCGGGAGATAGGGCGCGCGGCAACGCAACACCGACACGCCTCTCCTCCCGCGACCGCACCCGACTGCGAGAGACAGACAGAACTGTCCCCCGCACCCGCACCGTTGGACGCATCCTGCGCAGGCCCCTCCAAGCCCACGCGGAGCGTCCCCTCCTGGATCCCTCTTAGCTTCACCGCGGGTGAGCAATCCACGGTTACTGAGCCCCCCCACCACGACAAGGTGGAGATCCCACGGGGGGGGGTAATGCCACCGCACTGCGGCAACTGATAACTTTTTAAAATGGCAAATGTACCGACGAACTGTGTTTTATTATGCCGTGAATATGTTACGAAATTAATTGATGTAATTAATATGTAATTTATTAGTGTACACTGTGATTTATTCTGGCTGGCGATTGTGATACGGTGGGCTTAAATTCTAGTTAATGGTTGAATGGGCGAGTTCTAATGGTTAAAAGTGTAATAAATGTTTATATTGGCATGGTAGCGTAGTTGCGACAAATTAATGTTTTTATCGTATGATTTAGAATGTAATGTTAAGAGAGGTTAGAGGATGCCCACAGCTACGACCTCACACATCTTTTTTCAAATTTACCCTTTCTGCTTTACGCAAGAAGCTGACATTTTACATGTACGTTCCATGGGAAGCGTCGGGATGCACTAAGAAGGGATTACCAGAAGTTCCTACGGGCAAAAACAGTAAAGTAAAAAATATGTGCGAGCGTAGCTGTGGGCGTCCTTTGATAAATTAAATATCATAAGGGGTTTAGATGGAAAGTTAACAATAAGTTAAATGTATATCTAATCAAACCGTGATAGCCATAAGGTAGCAAAAATCAGACGTTCGCGTTGTCAGCCAGCGTGGTGGACTATGGAAGAGGCCGTTGCCCAACTTTGGGACAGTTTATATACAGGGCCGAGATTGTCAAGTAACGTCATGGCCCATAAAACTAACACAAACAGAATTTAGAACATTTCCTGGAGATGCCCCAAGCGAGTAATTATTTTAAGCTTCTAAGAAGACGCAATTCGCCCAAATTCATCAGTCAATATAAACTGTCGTTTAAATGCCAAATGCCTTTAACCTCGCACGTAGCATGTGACGTCACACATTACCACAAGTCTAAAGCTGCGAACTCACTAGAGAGAGAAGAGATGTGCTAGAAAAACATCTTTTAACATTATTAAGATTTTCAATAATTGATGACTCATTATTTTACGTTTTCAGACATACACGGTTGCGTTGCAAAAATTACTTCTGACAGGCTCCGCAACCTAGCACCCAGATGAATGTTAACATTCATATGTTTTAAACAAATTTTAAATAGATAAAAATATTTACTCGTCACTTAAAAATAGTAACTTGCTTCCCGTAGTAACTTTTACCGCTTATGACAACCAGACCGAACAATATTCTTGCAACATAAGTTTACATGCAAAGGTATGTATGTCCAACTGACTTCAGAAGGTGCGGTCTGTTTGTGTGCTAAAACTCATCAAATTCTGTACAGCCGTTTTAACGTCAAAGCTAATCAGACCTACTTTTATTAGCCACAACTACACAAGCATTGACAATATTAGAAAGCACTGAACACAGCCTAAAGCTACATTCAACCAACAACCCAGCTACAATGATGAAGCACTTAATTACTGTCACAACTGCCTGTATGTTAGTTATCCTGAGTATCAAACACGAATCCGATTATAATTCTCATTACGTAATGAGGTATCAAAGTGTCATTCCTTGATTGCCATAGCGTAATGGTGAATGCTCATTAGGCAATATGAATAAAGTAAAGATGGGGAAGGATGTTGTAGCGAACATAGTTTATTCATGAAGTAAAAATTCGTTCCCCTGTAGAGGGTTGTGTACCTTTAATGGGAAGGCTGGCATTTATTGTTGTGTGTGTGATCTCTATTTTTTATTTTTGTATGAAAGAGAGTGTTGTTAAGGCATTTGTTTTGTTGTCCAAAGATGGCAATTACAATTAGGTACTAGTTGCAACATGAAAGTCACAAAATCGGTCCCGGTGTCTGTTAGATTATCTCAACCTCATCCTCGGAGATATCCTCCGCTTCCCAAGTTCTCCAGCATCGAATTTGGATGAGGTTCCCTCTGCTTGGTCCATTTATCCACCTTTACCCTTCAAGACATCACACGCGCTAAAAAATATCTGGTTTCGCAGAACTCTGCAAACATTTCCCCAATGGATACAAAGAACAACAAGACTCGAAACTACAATTTGTAAATCACACATGAGTTGTTAAAGTCTCCCGTAAAAATGATTTTGTTACCAATTCAGATTTGTTAGACACCGAATAAGTAGATATATTTTTACTATAATCATCATACTCCCAGTGTTATCCCAGTTGCAAACCTGGTTCCACTCACTAGTCTAACTGGATTCGACTGAATTTTAGCTTTTCTACGGAGCGTTGCTGTCTGACCTCCGCACCCCAAAAAAATAGCGAATTCCATGGTTTTAGACGAATGTTACTGTATTCAGAGGTCAGTCTCTCTATAAGGTCTATCAAAACATAAAGTCTTCATCCTACTCTTAAAAGAGCTGAAACTACGAACCACTTTATGAATCCCGAAAAAAAACAGTACCAAAGAGAACGGGAAAACTTTTAAGCAGCTGTAATGTATCAGACAGTAAAATTTATTTCTGATTTTGTTTCCATCCTCTCAGGCCAAAACAGAATCATTGAATAAAAATACTCCGTATAATTAGCGAGCTCTGCTGCATTCTATTTTGTTAGTGGTTCGGCGATACACCGAAACCGTAGGTTCTAGGCGACTTGGGAAGGATTAATGGAATGGACTGTATTCAAAGGATAGCGGGTTTTAGTCGCCTAGGATTGGAATGGGAGAGATGATTGTGAGTGGGTATAGGATATTCCAAGGATAGAGGGCACTTACCTTATACGGCAATCTTCTTCGTCTCAGAAGGGCAGTCTCCTGGTGGTTTCGGGCTGAAGCTGCTTGATTCACTTCACTACACCAATCACTTCCACTTGCGAGCGGTTTATAAGCGGTAATAATTATAGCGGGAACAGCGCGGTGCAATACGGTATGGCGGACGCGTATTTTGCGAATCGAATGTTCTCGAAAGTTCTGGACTGTCACTCGCGTCGACGATCACCGCGACCAATCCGCGAAGGCGCGCCCCTTTCTTGGGAATGGGATAGAGAGGGATAGAAACAAAAGGCATCGCTCGTATTGGCCAAGCAGCGACCAACCATTGATGTTGATGGGATTAGTTTCGATGGAAAGGTAGATGGCGCTACCATATCCCCCCGGCCCTTAAGGGTTGCCTTTAAAAGAAAATAGAATTGAACTTAGCTATGTTGGGTGTACTACCGTAAAACCCATCAATAGGCTAAGACAGCGATATGACAATAAAATTATTCTAAATTTAACTTTAGCTAAAACTACAAACGAAATAATAGCGAAAACTACTAACTAAATACTTAAACTAAGAGGTAGGTCCAACTTCAGGCTAGATCTCACTGAGTTGGAAGCGGACAGAGACGTACAACAGGGCGCACGTAACTCCCTTTAGCGGTTTTCACGGTAACAACGCGGGTTGATCAGTGCCTCGACTTGTGCAAGGACAGTTAAAAGCTCTTCGTAAGAGAGGATCTGTTGACCTATAACCTTGAAGAGATGCGTTTTAATTACTTTGACCATGCTTTCCCAACATCCACCGAAATGTTGTGATGCTGGTGGAATAAACTTCCAGTCAATATGATCTATGGAACGTTCTTCCTGAAGACGAGTACGATACCCCGCAACGTGATTGAAACAAGTAGCGGGAACAAGTTCAATCAATTTACTAACGCGGTTGGCGACAAAAGTCTGCCAGCGGTAAGGAGAAGAATGAATCCAAGCGAGCACTACTTTGGAGTCGGAAAATGCGTATATTTTATTAATAGGGTAGTGGGGCAAAACTGTGTCTTGAACCTTGCGGAGCAACTGAGACAGCAGAATGGCCGCGCACAACTCCAGTCTCGCAACCGAAATGGTTTTAACAGGCGAGACCTTAGACTTGGCACAAACTAACTGCACCGAGTAGTTAGAACCAATGCGGACTTGCAGATATACAACTCCGCCGTAAGCACGCTCGCTGGCGTCAGCGAAACCTATTAAGTTGATGGTACATCCATCTACCAACCCAAGATGACGCGGAATAGTAATTTGATTGAGCGCGGTAAGCTCAATACAAAACTGGCCCCAAGCGGCGACAATATGGTCAGGGGGTATTTCATCCCACTCACACTTTGATAGCCAAAGTTCCTTTGTATAGAGCTTGGCGTACAAAATTGTGGGAGCCACAAAACCCATTATGTCCCATAGTCGAGCCACTGTGGACAGCATAGTGCGTTTGGTGCACTTATCATCTGGCGGTGAGACGTCAAACCGAAAACTATCACAGGATTTGTCCCAGCGTAAACCGAGAACTTTATGCGGTACAGACTTCTCAAACTCAATGTCTGGAGAAGCTTTATGAGAAACTGGTATGCGTGCGAGAACCTCCTTAGAGTTGCTTGTCCATTTGACAAGATCAAACTGGCCTCGCTTGAAAAGCTGAATGAGCTCTTCACAAAGCGAAATTGCTAGCGGAGCGGGTATGACACTACAGGCAAGGTCATCCATATACAAAGCGGCAGTGTAGTATAGTATAGTGTAGCGTAGCGTAGCTTAGCATAGCATAGCATAGCATAGCATAGCATAGCACAGCATAGCATAGCGTAGCATAGCATAGCGTGGCCTAGCATAGCATGGCATAGCATAGCATAGCATAGCTAATTAGTGCTTTATCTTACACACAGTTTTAGCACCCACCATGATCTCTTGAAGAGCAGAACAACAACAAGACGTAATACAATGAGAAGTATGAAACGTAGGTACGGTACCCATAATCACATACCCAAGTACCGTCTCAATAGCGGGCGGTAAATCATATCGCTCACTACGTACTATTTTAGTTAGTAGCAAGTGCGGAAATATTGAAGCTCCGATCAAAAGATCAATGCCTGCCGGATTCGCAAACTCCGCGTCTGCTAGCGGCAATGACTCGAGGTGAGTGAGTGATGCTACGTCTACATTCGCATTCGGCAATGCGTCCGTGATACGATCCACGATAAGCGAAGAAATGTTAAAATTAATATTCCTATCAAAACGCGAATGTATTTTAATATCTATGGAACCCCTGCAATGCTTTTCTGATCCGCCTATCCCTTTGACGGTTGAGTTAGTATTTTTAAAGTTATTCCATAATCCGAGGCGTTTGAAGCATTCCGATGTTATTAGATTGGTCTGAGATGCGCTATCTAGCAGACAACGTACCATGTGCGGCGACCCATTAACATCATATACGATAACTTGCACTGTCGCTAACAGAACAGTCTTAGACGTCGTACACTGCGTTTTGGCCCTGCGCGGATCATTATAGATGCGCGAGTGCCGTCCTCGCGTGCGCGTCGCCCGCGCAATGGACGTCGTACACAACGATATCTCATTCTGAGGCGTGGAGGGGGAAGGCACCGTGGCCTGCACCTGTGATGTAAGTGTGTCAAGGTTAGCGGCTTGGCTTGACAACGGGTTATCTTTATCGAAATGTAGCAATGAATGATGTTTTTTATTGTATAAACGACACTTTGTCTTACTAAAACAATTACTTGTTTTATGTTTTATGCTTAAGCAATTAATGCAAGTTTTGTTATCTTTTACGCATTTAAAACGAGCGGTTGCATTCAAATTATCGAAGGTGGGACACTTATATAAATGGTCGTGCACCACATTACTGCACAGACAGTTCTGTGAATTATTACTATTAGATTCTGAGCATGTTACGTAAGATTGTGGATTAGGGACCGAGTTTGTTGCTGTTAGTGTTAGACGGGCCAGGTGAACCAGACTGCGTATTATGAAATATTCGACACTGATCTTTGATGAACGAAATAAAACTATCTAGTGTAGGTATTTTATTATTGCGTTCCGTCATCTCGAATGCGCGAATTGTATCAGTGTCAAACTTTTTTAAAGCGAGTTGAAGCAACATAAAGTCGGAAAGATCTTCTAATTTTAAGTTCCTAAGAGAATTAACCACGGTTGCGAAGTTATCAATAAACAGCTGGAAATTCGCGACAGATGCGTTGCCGGGTAGTTTGAGATTTAAAGCTTGGTCAAAGTAAGTAGCCGCTAGGACGCGCGTGTCCTGATATCTATCAAGTAGTGACTGAAATATGACCTGATAATTCTCAGCACTGGGCCTTCGGTGACAGTTTACCTATTAAATAGTACTACCTGTCAGCATCTGTCAGAGAACCACTATCGTGCACTGTAGACTTAAAACTCGCATAGAATAACGGCCAATTTCGTATAACTCCGTCAAACGACATAATCTCCATTGGCGGTAATTTCGGCTTGCGAGCAACGGGCTCTGCTGAACATTTACCCTCCAATTGCGATTGTATACGCTTAATAATACAATAAAGATCTTCGAATGAGGTGTACGCCTGATAGTTCGGTTTTTCATCAGGATTGATAGAAAGTAGTCTTGCGTTATAATCGTCTAACAACTTATGAAAATCTGTTCGAATACTATCTACTGTCATACAATAACTGAGAAATGCTTCGCTATTACTGTCAGACAAGGATGCGGTTTTTGATCGTTCATAGATGTTTTGAATGCGCTCAAATAAAATATTGCGTTTTGCTTCTAAGATTGTCATCTCTTTGTCTTTCGACACGCGTGACTTCTTTTGTTGTGACATGCTTACGTAAGTATAAGCTAATGAGAACGAAACAAATAAGAATATCTAATGTACCTATTATTTTACCTAAGTAGGCTAAGTAGGCAATACTTTAGAGCTGTGGAATTAAAAGTTGCTCGAAATATGAGATTTACAAGACAACTATGATAGTCCTACAATATTATTTAGCGGGTCTTAGTCGCGATGATTTTATATTTCAAGGCATAAATACCTCTGTTATTCTCCTACGTTTCAACCGGCTTGCAACGGTTGCGGTCGCGGAGGGACTGATGTCAGCTCAGCGCCGTCCTTGTGAAGCGCGGGTTTTGGCAGCTACCCTCACTTGTTTTTTATTTTTGATATTTTTAATTCTATCCGCACTGTCGGTACTTCGACACACTACACTTATGACGTCTACACACTGATGAGTTGTGTTACTGCGGCGTTGTTTGCATTTGTTGATAACTGGGTTCCAAGTGGTCGATAGTCTGTATCCGTCCTCCCGGTTGAAATTTCTATGTTTTTTGATTTCAACCGCTTCACGTACTATCCTGGAGTAATAGTGGCGATCGGTGGATAAGACTCGTGGTTGATGTAATTCTATCCAGTGGTTTGGTCCAGATTCCAGCAAATGCTCAGCTATGGCAGATTTATTAATTTGTCGATTTTTGACAGCTGTGATATGTTCTTTGACCCTTTCAGCGATCGTTCGTTTGGTCTGTCCGATATAGGAACTACCACAACTGCAATCGACCTTGTAGACGCCTGGTGTTTGTCGATTTGCTGGAATCTGGACCAAACCACTGGATAGAATTACATCAACCACGAGTCTTATCCACCGATCGCCACTATTACTCCAGGATAGTACGTGAAGCGGTTGAAATCAAAAAACATAGAAATATCAACCGGGAGGACGGATACAGACTATCGACCACTTGGAACCCAGTTATCAACAAATGCAAACAACGCCGCAGTAACACAACTCATCAGTGTGTAGACGTCATAAGTGTAGTGTGTCGCAGTACCGACAGTGCGGATAGAATTAAAAATATCAAAAATAAAAAACAAGTGAGGGTAGCTGCCGAAACCCGCGCTTCACAAGGACGGCGCTGAGCTGACATCAGTCCCTCCGCGACCGCAACCGTTGCAAGCCGGTAGAAACGTAGGAGAATAACAGAGGTATTTATGCCTTGAAATATAAAATCATCGCGACTAAGACCCGCTAAATAATATTGTATGATGTATACAAATCGCGAAAGTTTAAAATCGATTATTGCAAACCGCTACGGGCCGGAAAGTGTAATAAAAATAAAACATCTAGAATGCCTTCGGATCAAGCGGGTATGTCTTGAAACATCACTGAGTTTTTTGACGAGATGTCG